>JAFBJY010000375.1:0-109527 GCA_016801885.1 Toxotes chatareus | reverse complement strand
ATTTACATCCACATGAATATTGAAATCACCTACAATAGTGACTTCATCTGTACTGAGAACTAGACTTGATAAAAACTCAGAGAATAGGAACTCAGAGTGCTGTCTTGGAAGGCGGTACACTATAACAAACTGAACTGGCTGTAATGTTTTCCAGGTTGGATGAGAAAAATTAAGAACAAGGCTTTCAAATGAGGGTTAGCAGGTGGATAAAGAGCTGATATTTCTGCTTCACTGAACAAATCTGTGTTTGAAGTTTGGCCCAGTTTTCAAATGTAGGTCTGTTAGTTTGCTGTGAGCAAACTAACAAATGTTATTTGACTTTTTCTTCATTGTTCCCTCTTCAGACTGAGCAGCTGTAACCTCTCAGAGAGAAGCTGTGAAGCTCTGTCCTCAGTTCTCAGCTCCCAGTCCTCTAGTCTGAGACACCTGGACCTGAGTAACAATGACCTACAGGATTCAGGGGTGAAGCTTCTGTCTGCTGGACTGAAGAGTCCACACTGTACCGTGGAGACTCTCAGGTCAGATCAAGTTCCAGTTTGTTTGAAACGACTGCAGATATTTCTTGAGTCCATCAATGCTGACTTTAGAGAGGCCCATATCTAATGATTTTTACACTTTATACAATCTTTTTCTGTCTGTTTTGTTTTTATCCTTCTTCATATTCTGTAGAGCTCACATATATGAACTCTGACTGAGATACACAAGCTCATCTATGCTTTGTTATAAAGTGGTTTAAACGAGACCCACAGCTCTTTACATGCTGCCTCTCATTCACCCATTCACACACACTGATGGTAGCCAGCTACCATACAGTGTGCTGGTCTGGCCATTAGGGCTGGTTTGATGTTGAGGTCTTTAGCCTAAGGACACTTGATGTTGACAGGAGGAGAGATGTGATTAATAGACAAACCTCTGTACCTGCAGAGACACAGCTGCCCTGTACTTACAACTAATAAACATTTTTTTCAGAGGATTCAAACTAAATCAATTCAGGTACCAACATTAACACAGTTACAGTCAAGACCTGAAGTATTTGGACAGTTATTGTTCTTCAGACTCTGAGCTTCAGCACATTGAATCTGAATTAAAATAATGGATCCTACATTAAAGAGCCAAGTCTCAGCTTTAATTTGAGCAGGTTGACATCAGTATAGAAAGAACTGTGTGGGAGATTCAGCCCCAGTCTGTTAGTTTGCTGTGAGCTGCAGAGCAAACTGAGAGTTTTGTTCCTTTGATTGTCCTTTTCAACACAAATGTTATTTGACTTTTTTTCATTGTTTCCTCTTCAGACTGAACAGCTGTAACCTCTCAGAGACAAGCTGTGAAGCTCTGTCCTTAGTTCTCAGCTCCCAGTCCTCTAGTCTGAGACACCTGGACCTGAGTAACAGTGATCTGCAGGATTCAGGGTGAAGCTTCTGTCTGCTGGACTGAAGAGTCCACACTGTACCCTGGAGACTCTCAAGTCAGCATCCAACCTGTTTACCTGATGATTTGCTCATATCTGATTTACATCAAAACAGAGCAGCAGGTGTTGACAGAGGGTTCCTATATGATTTTGTGTGTGTCTGCAGGCTGTCAGGATGTCTGATCACAGAGGAAGGCTGTGCTTCTCTGGCCTCAGCTCTGAGCTCCAACCCCTCCCATCTGAGAGAGCTGGACCTGAGCTACAATCATCCAGGAGACTCAGGAGGAAGCTGCTGTCTGCTGGACAGAAGGTTCCACACTGAGACTGGACACCCACAGGTATGGAGAGGCCTGCTGCAGCCACAGAGTGCGTGATAGAGGAGGAAGAGCTGGAAACATTTAGTGTGTCACAGCTGATGACAGATCTCTACAGAAGTGCTTTGAATTCAACAACAACACAAAGAGGGGTTTTCTCTAATTCTGACTTCAGTATCTCATCATGACTCACTTTGTCATATTTAAGAGAAAATATGTGACAATCATTAAATCAGGTGTGGTCAGCTGTTTTCTGTGACCTGAGCAGGACTTTCTCAGACTGGATTTCATGCTGCATCAGCACAAAGCCAGCGTGGAAACATTTAAGCTGCAGCTGGTTGAACTGCTCCTGAACCAACAGAGCTTTCACCACAACAACCGCAAAGACTTTAGATACCTGTTCAGTGCTGACACACAAATAATAACATCCCAATTATTAATTTTCTCTTGTTTTTCCTTCAGTTGTTGATTTTTTTAATCCTACAGATGATGTTTAAGAAATTTGCCTTTTAATACATTGAACCTGGACCAAAATGGACCAGAACCATAAACAAAATATGAACAAAAAGAACAACAAAACAGACCAGCAGGTGTTGACAGAGGGTTTCTGTGTGATGTTGTGTGTGTGTCTGCAGGCTGTCAGGATGTCTGATCACAGAGGAAGGCTGTGCTTCTCTGGCCTCAGCTCTGAGCTCCAACCCCTCCCATCTGAGAGAGCTGGACCTGAGCTACAATCATCCAAGACACTCAGGAGTGAAGTAGGAGAAGTGCTTTGAATTCAACAACACAAAGAGGGGTTTTCTCTAATTCTGACTTTAGTATCTCATCATGACTCACTGTGTCATATTTAAGAAAAATATGTGACAATCATTAAATCAGATGTGGTCAGCTGTTTTTCAGACCTGAGCAGGACTTTCTCAGACTGGATTTCATGCTGCATCAGCACAAAGCCAGCATGGAAACATTTGAGTTGCAGCTGGTTGAACTGCTCCTGAACCAACAGAGCCACTTTGAGTGCTTTCACCACAACAACCCCAAAGACTTTAGATACCTGTTCAGTGCTGACACACTAATAATAACATCCCAACAATAATAAGACCATCTACACTGCTCAGAGACATTCATCTGTCAGTGTCTCAAACCAAGGAGGAAATGAAATCAGGTCTCTGATCATGTCTCTGTCTTCTAAAATATCCATGATCAATAATCAGCTGAACCTCTCTGAGATCCTGATCTTGTCATTCTGAGATCTTTTGTTGTGTCTGACACCAAAAGTGATATCAAATGGAGAACACAAATGATGAAATCTTTCCTCCATGTCACCTCCCCTGTATAATTCCAAGATAAGGACTCCAGGTCCTTTGTCTCTTTGCTGACTGAACAGAATAATCAAACCATCTGTGTATGAGAGCCATGTAATGTCCATGTTTGCATGCTGAAAGAGAACATGCTGGTCTGACCCCTGTCCTTCTTTCAGGGTGAAGCCTGGTGGAGTCCGATGGTTGAGACCAGGTCTGAGGAAGTGTAAGTGTGGTTTTCATTTGATTCCTGAAAACAAAGCAGCTCACATTCAACCATCTTCAAAGTGTCAATGAATGATCAGGTGATAGATCAATAACTGCAGCTGTGTTGTGTCTTCTTCTCTCCATCAGATTTCTGTGAACTCACCATCGACACAAACACAGTAAACAGAAACCTCAAACTGTCTGACAACAACAGGAAGGTGACACATGTGGAGGATCAGTCATATCCTGATCATCCAAACAGATTTGGCGATTGGCCTCAGCTGCTGTGTAGTAATCATCTGACTGGTCGCTGTTACTGGGAAGTCGAGTGGAGAGGAAGGGTTGATATATCAGTGAGTTACAGAGGAATCAGAAAGAAAGGAGCCAAAGGAAACTTTTTGTTTGGAAGGAACGATCAGTCCTGGAGTCTGAGCTGTGATGATGGTCGTTACTCTTTTTAGGCACAATGACACAATCACACATGTCTCCTCCTCCTCCTTTTCTTCATCATCTTCCTCTGTCTCTGACAGAGTAGCAGTGTATGTGGACTGTCCTGCTGGCTCTCTGTCTTTCTACAGAGTCTCCTGACTCACTGATCCACCTCTACACCTTCAACACCACATTCACTGAACCTCTGTATCCTGGGTTTAATCTCTGGTGGCTTGATTCCTCAGTGTCTCTGTGTAAAGTGTAGCAGAGAGAGTCTCAACCTGTTAGAGAAACTCTCTCACTGTTGAACAGATAGTTCAGTCTGTACATGTCTGTCTCTTTCACTCACACACACCTTTTCAGATTCATGTATTAAAGCAGTTTATTTGTTAAACTCTTCTAAATGATTCCTTGTAAACTTCTTCCTCTTCCAGTCCTTTAAAGATGGAAGCTACGATTATTACAGGAGAACAATGTTGCTGACTTTTACTTTTTAAGATTCCAATTATGAGCTTGTCCTTTCACATTAAAAGCATCATTGTGAACATCAGTGTTTTGTCTTTCTCTGAATCTTGGGACAACTGAGCTGATTCAGTTCAAACTAAAATGCTGCCACAGTTTATCTGAAAGATCTGAGAAAAACAAAGATAGAAACTTGTCAAACTGTCTGTCAGAGTTTCACAAAGTTAGAAAGCTCCTGACTACTCTGAAGAGTTTGAGCCATGATTCTATGAATTTTAAAAGTCAACTTAAAAAAAAAAAGATTCAGAAAAGATGAGAGTGAAACCAGCAGCTGAAATTTGACTAAAACAAGAATCTTTGAAGTTTATTTGAAAAATGGCTAAAGAGTCTATCTCCTTGTACCAAAAACATGGATGGAATAGTTCATGGGACATTATTCAAACTATGAGCAGTCCTCATCTTCTTGTTGATGTGATCAGTACTGATCGGTACATATTGATCCTAATAATCAGTGAGTCCTGTTGGACACTTGTCAGTGTGACCACTGGAGGACAGTAAACTCTGATTATTTGTCCATCAGTCAGACATCAGTATTAATAGCAGTGTAATAATATGTGTGTTCACATACTGAGAGTCATTATCAGACTGATGAACATTTGAGCTAAAATAAGTCAGAAAATGTGGAATAATGTCAGTGTGAACATTGAGTGCTGTGTGCAGAGCTGTAGTTACTGACAGTGACCACTGGAGGGCAGAAGACTCCTGTTCAGTCAATACAACACAGTCTCAGAGGAAAGTTTTCACAGTTTGTTGATGCACGTCAGACACACCTGCTCCTCAGCCTGAGCATTTTAGTTTAGGAAATTTTAAAAAATATGCTGGAGTCACAAATAGCATTTGAGCAGGGCATTTGTTTACAGGAAAAAAAAATGCTACCAGAAAGCAAAGTGAAATTAATGATAATTAAACCAACAATTTACTGGGTGTTGCATCCCTCACTCTCTCCTCAAGCGCTTTGTTGGCCGGAGCATTATAAACCTTAGGCTCCTCCCAAGACCAACCAATTAACAATCAATGCATTAAATGAGATCTCTGGTCACCACATCTGCATAATCAGGTCCCACATTAAACCCACAACAAAACACAAATCATCATTTCAATAATTCACACATACATGAAGCTGCTTCATCATATATCCATTATATTAATGCCAAACCAAAATCCCCCCTCCCACTCAGTGGGACCTGGTATGGCAATGAAGCAGCTGTACAGGTACCTCCTACCACTATATAAGGCAGCCTTCTTCAGCTGCTCTGGTTCAGCCCCCAGGCACAGAGAAGGAGAGGACCAAGATGGCAGCAGCACTGGTAAAAGCATATGAGTGAATAAACCATCTTGAAATAACAGAGCTGATGTGTAGTGTGTTTCTTATGTTTTACTGTGAGGGTTGGGTATATGGTGTATGAACATTTGTCCAATATGGTGCGTGCGCTCACCAGGAAAACAGTGGGGAATTATTTGCTATGAGTCATGAATGGGTACAGGGCTGAGTGTCTGTCCTACTATGTGCTACCATTGAGCAGTGGCGCGGTCTTTATCACAGAGGGAAAAAGGAAAAAAGCCAAGAAGTAGACAGAGGACAGATACACAAGGGCTAGGGGTTACAAAGGGTCTGGTCACAATGCAGGAAGAACTGAGAGACAGGAAGAGGGAGAGAGAGATGCTGAGAGCAGTGGTCAGATGGACATGTGCTCTGGAGATGCAGATGACCAGGTAAGAAAATCAGCTACAGCATCAGATGTTGTTCCAGGGATGAGTAAACTTTCAAGTGGCCTCATCCTGAGGTTTAAAATCCTTTCAGATGATATTGTGTCCACATGGTGTCATATGATGAACAGGGGCCTGTTACAGTCACTGCTGTGGCCAAGAACACTAAGGGGGAGGGCACAGGTGTAGAAACCCCAAGACGGACGGATGAGTCAGTTAAAGTCCTCTTTATTAAACTCAAAATCACTGGATCAAAGTCCAAGAAACAAACCAGGAAACAAAACTTAAAAAACTAAATCGTCCAAGAAAGAGAAAAACTTTAGAAGCTCAAGTCCAAAACTTCAACCTTTGAAGTCCTTACTTTGGGGTGAACAAATGAAAGTGAATCCAAAGGAAACAGAGGACAAATCCCAGAGGTGACAAAGACAGGGAAACAGGTAACACTAAGGACAGGACAGCAGGTGAACACAGATTCCAGGATGAGAAAAGCAGGTACAACCACAGCAGGAACAGACTTGGACAAAACACTGGTGAACACAGGCTCTGACTCAGACACACTGACAAGGAGACAAAGGATGAGACTTAAATACACTAGGGCTAATTGACAACAGGTGACACACATAAGGGCAGGACAGACCATCAGCAAAGGAGGGAAACAGGAAAAGACAAGAAGTAGGCAGAGGACAGATACACAAGGGCTAGGGCTTCAAAAATAAAACAGGAAAAGCAAAACCAAAACTCAAGAGACCAAAACAAGAGAAACATGTTTTAACAAAAACAGGAAACTACTAACAAAACCCAAGAGTCCAAAAGGTGCTATATAGGGTTTAACAAAAGTCCAAAAAGAGTTGAAAATATCCTGTCCTCATGTACAGATCCTGCAGTTTTTCATATGTATTCAGTATTGTATTCAATCAGTATTGGCCTGTCTCCATTGGCTGGCACTGGAGTTTAGAATGAAACATGAAATCTTAGTTATTACTTAACACAGTGAAACCACTGAGTACATTTGTGAATAGTTGTCTCCGTTCAGGAAGCAGCCTGACTTCCTCTAGTAAATAATAACAAATAAGGAGCTCTTACATGGACTTATACAGTAAACAATCATCACAATCATTTCAAGTTTCCATCATATTATTCCTGAGATAATATGAAACATTTCCAAATCAGCACTTCAGGAGCTTTGGCACCTTCTAGAGGCAGTTAGTGGAAAGAAGCTCAGGTGAAGAGCAGATTTCATTGTTGACTCTCTTTAATATCACACTTTGTGAAATTGTTCTCTTCTGCTCTCAGCTTTCTTACCCTGGACTTCATCTGTCAGCCAGTGATGATGTTTAACCCAGCACGTGCTTCATGGTTCACTTCTGTTTATCTGAACATCTCAGCTGCCATCCTTTACTCAGTACCCTAACACAGCTCCTATTGGCCGACATTTTCTCTGCTCCTCCTCTGTTTAGGGGCCAGGAACCATGGTCAAGCCCTAAATGTTACATGGACACTTTTCTTCATCACTACAGAAGTGTTTATTTTTGTAGAAGTTCATGTGTAAAGCTGGAAATACTGCACACACAGCAAATTTTATCCTCTGAATAAACTGTGAGAGTTAAAATAACTCTGTTCCTGGAGTTGAATTTTTAACTCTGAAACAGTTAAGTTGAACTCCTCCTCGTGTTAAAATACTCATCCCTCACTTTCGATATAAACTCTTCTCCAGTGTTGACACCTCACACTCAAAATGTGTTTTATTTACATGTGTTAGAGTTAAAATTTATTTATATATCATTAGTATATTATTTAGTTTTATGGGAAAATGGCCACCAAACATCATCCTGTTGATGTTTTGCTTTTATTTGTGCAAATGTATTTAAAAGTTCAATACATGACACTTTCCATTCCTAGCTGTCCTATCTTCCTCCTTTTCCTCCTTTCACCCAGCCCGCCATCAGCAGGAGGGTCCCCATCTGAGCCAGGTTCTGCTCAAGGTTTCTTCCTGTTAAAAGGGAGTTTTTTCTTGCCACTGTCGCCTTAAGTGCTTGCTCTGGGGTCAGGCTCTGGGTCTCTGTAAAGTGTTTTGAGACTATTTTGATTGTGGAAGGCGCTATATAAATAAAATTGAATTGAACTGAATTTGAAATAACTGCTGTCTTAAAACTGTAAAATTTAACAGCACACAGGCAGCAAATAATGCCAATGAAAAACATTTGTGAAGTTGTACAAAACACTGTAAACAACACATTACTGCATAATAAAATGTCTGCAAATGTATAAAAAACTGACACATTTCTCTGTGGTGCATTGTGTAACTTGAGGCAGACTACTACTCACTTTACAGTTCAAGTATAAAACAGTAAGAGAACTCATTAAATTCAGATTAGAAATCAGATTATGCAACTCTATGATACAACATACCATAGTGAATCACAACCATATGACATCTAAGCATCAAACCATTTGAAATATCTTAATCTCTCCCTTTCTAGAATCAGTTCACTCTGTGTAGTGTCACTCACTTGGAAAGCATGGAAGTGATCATGGAAACAAGTTTCATGCTCAATCAAAACAAAAAAACACTTTGTGCAAAATGACTGATGTTATTTTGCTGAACAGTGGTTCATGTTTTCATCAGTACCAGTGCACACAAAGAGTCCAACACGACACTCAGCTCCACAGCATTTCACCCACTGTGTGACACAGACGATGGCTTCAGACTCAAAGTGAAGAGATGCTGTTATATCTTCAGAAAAATCCAGTGTTTCAACTGAACACATTTTAACTGGACCAGACTCAACTGTTTTTAAGGACAGGCATTCCCAGTGATAGCTGCTTGATAACCTGCTTGACAGATTCCTCTAAATTCTCAGTTGTATAAAGAACTACAGTATTTGGTTCACCACTCCCCAAAAGCTTTATAACTGAAGCACATGTCTTTGTTGTGAGTAGAACCTGAAGGAGCTGCTTCAGTATTTTGGAAATGAGATGAAGTGTTTCATCAGTTACAGACTGAGAATTGTTTACTGTCTCTGTGTCGTTGTTGAAAGGGATCTGGTTAGACACACTTGTGTTATCAATGGAGCTGTGTATCTTAATGAGATGTCTCCTGAATCCACAATAACTAGAGAGACTTTTACCTGGATACATGGCATGAATTCATTTGAGGTTCCTGAACAAAAGCAACACTGAACCAAAGGATGAATTACAGAGGAAACATCTCAACATTTTGGCTAAATAAGCTACTTATGGTTTGTTTAACAGCTTTGCTCTGAGCTCTTTTACTCTGGGAGATTCTTCAGTTGTATCAATATTTTACAGAGCTGTCTGTAAAAATGTGTACAGGCTGGAGAGATCGTCCATCATACTTCACACCGAAAACAAAATGTGACTTGAACAGCTCATCAAAAGAACCAAAGGATGTACATGACTGACATGACAGAAGCTTTTTGTCCAAGACAATATAAAAGGTGAAAACCTGGGTCTTTGAAGTTTCTGTGGCAAGAAGATATGGCTGATGGGTTCCTTCAGTGGTCAGGAGATGATCCTCAAAGTTTTGGGATAACTGAAACAAGAGAAATATGTTTACAAAAATGTGTTTCTAAAACTCAGCAACATCTACAGTATTTGGAAGTTTTGACAAACCTTCTGAAATTTTACCAGATGATCCGTTGCCTCCGACGCTGATCTTTGTGGGACGCTTTCTTCCAGCTGGTTGTGGAGTGAGAAGATGAAGCAGCACCAGAAGAGAAGCCATGTTGCTGTCCCACTCTGGGGACAGAGAAAAGTACTTTTACACTCATTATATATATTAAGTAGTGTGTTTATGATATTGCTCTGTGCATTGTTCTAGAATAGAATAGAATAGAATATACTTTATTGATCCCTTTGGGAGGTCCCTTGGGGAAATTTGGGTACCAGCAGCAGTACAACACCAGAAAAACACAGTAAGCAGCAATAGAACAAGGGTGGATTCAAGTAAAAAATTAAAATATAAAGTATATACAAACATTGCGCTCTAAGAGGTGGATTCTAATGGTTTTGCTATGATCTTAAACATATACACATATAACAACTATTAATGGCCCAGTCATTATAAATCTGTGCTGCAGAGCAAAGCAATGTTCAGCCCTCACACTGAATCTTAACTGCAGACTTAAGTGGCCTATTTAGACTCAGAGATGCTTTTGTAAAATAAATCAATAAAAACACAATAAACTGATGACTGTTGGACCGACTCACATAACTGCATTACTATTCTGATGATAACTGTACCTGCTTCATCAGCAGTGTCAGATCCTTCATTCAGGGCAGCTTTCAGTTGTTGTTTTAAGAGAGACGCCTCTTTTAGGTTCCTGCCTCCTTGATAACTTTATCTTTAAAACTGCTGTTCCATTTTCAAGGAACCTTGAGGCAACCTCTGCTCCAAACATCAGTGAGAAATCTTGCAAAATCTAAATAAAAGAGAAAAAACAACATTTTCAAATGTTTAAAGCAATATTTTTACTTAAAAATATATTTAATACTAACCAGTCCCATGACATCCAAGAAACGTGGAAACGTGTAATACATCAGCTGACCACTGTGGGTCATGAAGAATCTGCTGACGGCAGTAGAAGGTTTCTCTCATCCTCTGGGACACTAAGTCAGGATCAGCTGTGTGGTGAAGGAGAGATATGGCTTCCATGCATTCATCTCTGATTGGCTGATCATCATATGTTCTGGATGATGTGGGACCTCCTTTTAGCTCCACTCTACTCTGGGATGAAGAGGTGCTTTTGGATTTGTCTTCATGCGCCACTCAAGAAAGAGTTAGGGCCTTTGTTGCTTTGAATATCATAGAAGTTCCTGAAAGAAAAAAGGTGTCTCAAGAACAAATACTGTATGTTGCTCATATGCAAGGAAGGGAGTTATACTTATTTTTGGAGTATGGGTCTTTCAAAGATGGGAAAAGAGAAACAATCCCAGAGAGCATGGAACTCTTTTGTTGCTTTACTAACAGCTCTCCTGCAAGCGGAAAAAATCTCTTACCATTTTTATCTGTTTTTATAAAAGGATACAGGATTAAGTTGAAGCCTCTTACCCTTCTTTTTTTCCATGCATGTGAACAACAATAATATTAACCAGTAACCGTGTGGTGGAATCTTTCAAACTTCCAGTCTCTTCATACTCTTTAATCACATCTCTGCTGGTTTTGAAGTAAGAATTTGCTCCACATTCTCAAAAAGAAAACATTATAAACATATTTACAACTACACTTAGACCTATGTTGTAAGCAAATACATTCATCTAATACCTATTACATACATATTACTTGTATTTTTAGGAATTATAATAATCTAGTTGTATATAAGTTGCAAGAACACTGTCCATCAAAGGCTGGCATCCAGAATCACTTGTGTCTCTGCTTAAAGTGCTTGAGACTGACAGTGTATCTGTCAGACATGGAGAGGAGGAGCCTTCACACCCTTGCTGCAGGACACTTAGATCTGAAGATCACACACACACAAGTACAAGGCAAATAAAATCTAAAGTCCAGCACATTAAAGCTATATCACAGACCTGGCTGGATATCACCTGTCTCAAGACAAAACATTACCATTACCTATAACTCTGCTTACCACAAGTAGTGAGGGTCACATATTCTGTCAGGTCTGAACGATCAGCCAGGTTCATAGATGCTTCAGTAGATGGGAGGTCTGAAATGCAGACAACACATACAGCTTAATATGAACTGATTAAATACTGTACTTTGGAATTCTTATCATCCACTTCTCACAATCACATATTTTTGTCTGTGTCAAGATACAAATCTCTCAAAATATAAGTGCAGCAAAATATGAATGTTTAAATGTCCTACCATCATCACTGTAGATGAAAAAACACAGATCTTTGAAACATCCTCATCCACCTCTGCTCACTGTTGATCTGTGACTTTCAGTGTTGTAGTCTCTGGGATAAGAAACTTCTGCTGGACTATACCATAACAACTCCACGTTACAAAATGTTTACATCTTTATTAGTTTAATACTAAACATCTGACTGACCTGCACTGAGAAAATCTGAGAAGCAAGCCTCTTCCAGTTTAATGTTCTTCTTCCCTCCATGTTGTACTTTGATCAACATGTTGGCTTGACATAAAGGAAGAAAATGTCACATGTCTAAAATTTATCCCAACTACACACTGTTAAAATACACGTTTCTCACCGCTGTTCAAAACAGCAAGGCTACAGTTTATAAGCTCAACTGTTAGCATGCTAGCCAAAACTGACTTTTCAGTTGCGTCTGCGCCGTTGAGCAGGAAATTATACTCTTAAAACACCGACATGCGGTTGCATTGTTGGATGGTTATTTCCAAAACAGTATTAATTACCTTCAAGATGCGCGTCGTCATTAATTTGTGAAGCTTATCAAACAGTTTGTCATTACCGTCATACAGACACATCACACGCCACAGACAGTATGGCCGACATTAACGTTTGAGTGAAAGCTAACAGCTCCACAATGGCAGCTAAGGACAGTTAGCTAACTAATGCTGCGGGAGCTACTTGCTCTAAATAATGGAGTAAAAGCAATGGGGTTACGTTCAACATCGAGGTCGCAGTCATTAGCGGTACTATGTAAGTAGATAAAGTGAGAACAATGACAAAATATCACACATTTAAAGTACTTTTGATAAAAATCATGCTCTTACCAGCCTTGTGACGACGTTCCTTGTGCTGCTCATGCCGCGATAAAATGCATCGTGAACTCCAGGGGCAGAGTTAAAACCAGATCCTGAACACCAGGGAATAAACTCCAAAATTCAGCTCGGCCTGGGTGTACACCTTAACACACACTGTAGTCAGAGTTATAAAATAAACTCCAGAAATGTAACTCTTTCACACTTTTTTGCCTGACTCCAGATTTTAGTACTTTGTGAATTTGCTGTGTGTTAGTACATGTAGTTGTGTACAGTTCAGCTGCTGCTGTCCTTGGTGCTGAATTCACCAACCCAGCTGAATGGTCCTGAGTGCTTATTGTTGTAATTCATTTGGTATTTTTGAGAAGATTGAATATCATTAGTATGGGTTATGTTTTGGTTAGAGTTAGGCTTTCAGTTATGGTGGTTAAGGTTAGGTTAGGGCAAGGGAATGTATTATGGCAACATGTGTCCTCACAACTATAGTAAGAAAATAGAGAGAGAGAGAGAGTGTGTCTGTGTGTGTTTGTCCTTTGATGCCTTTGATGTATCATCATTCTACAGCCTGATGTCACAGGCTGCAGTAAGTGGACACACAGCCAGAGACAAGTTCAGAAGTCAAACAGGAGCAGAAACAGTTGGACTGGACAGGACTTGCTCATGATTTAGGAAGAAAGAAGCACAGATATTTCTGTACAATTATTGACAAGGAAGGGAGGAGCTACTGCTGTTACAAGGACAAGAGGAAACTACAGGAAAGTCCAGATCACCTCCAAGGTTTTCAGTAAGTTAGTACATGTTAGTAGTTCATGTCAGTGTCTAGTTTAGAAGTTAATGTTTTGAAATGTTTTGTCCAAATGATAAGTTTGTGAAATTGGGACGACAAATAATATGGACAATATTGAGTTTTCTTTTTTATGCTGATCATGATTGTGAGATATTGTCATGGTTGCTCAACTTTGTTTTGGTGTGATGCACTGTAGTTTGTGTTAAAGCAAAGGATTTCTAGGAAGTCTGTACTGTCTGCAACAAGATCCTTTCTAAAGAAATGCTAATGGAAATGATAGAGCATAAAATCCACAGTCCCTGTCCTGTGGAAAAGTTGACTTCCAGAGTTGAAAAGAAGCAAACATGAGGCTTCAACAGTCTGAGTAGATCAAGTTTCTATCTTCCAGGTATTTTTAGTCCAAAATTCCCCTCTTTGTGTTTCTACACCTAATGTTTCCTTGCAAAGCTGTGGTGGACAGATGGAAACACAGAGAGGAAATTCTGCACTAAAAGACACTAAAAGGTGTTCAGAAGCTTAAGGTTGTTACAGAGGTGCCCTGAAAATTAGCATATTATGGGGTTTTTCAATTAGAGAATAAGTTGTGATGACATGCATTTCCATTACAGCCTCACAGGAGTTAGCAGGGTAGCTGTGTGTTAGAAAATAACGTGTTTATCAGTGAGTTAGTATCACTTTATTAGTGGTTCAGATCAGTGGCAGTTTTTGGCATGGGCAAACCGGGGCAGTCAGCAGCCGCGGGCAGCATCACATGGGGGGCGTGCACAACCACGTGAAAATTTTTTTTTTTAAATCTGCACCGCTAAGCGGTTTTCTATTATCTATCATATTACTTTGTGGGGAATGAGCAAATTGGCGCCCCTGCAGCTGCAGGTGCCCTTGCTTGCTGAGAAGGTGCCGTGCTCAGAAGCTGTGTGAGGAGAGGAAAGGGAGGGTCGCGGGGGCTTAGGGGTGCGGGGAACAGTTCACCTCTGGGTCTCTCCCAAATAGAATGCACAAGGCCGGAGGGGGTCTTGCCCAGGGAGTAATTCAATGTACAACCGCCACTGGTTCAGATGAACAAATCACTTTGCTGTGCAGTAAAGTGGAAGAAACACTTGCAGCGTGCTCCAGCACAGCTTTAGTGATAGTGGCTGTTCACAGCATGGCTTAATGTGAGTACACCTCCACAATGGAAAACACTATTTGTTAGAACGAGGAGTATATTGATTTTAGATGTCACATTTCCAGGCCACTCACCTTCCCAGTTTAGTATAAGGAAGCTGGTATATTTGTTTGGAAAGCTTGTACTGTGGTTTTGGAAGCCACGCCTCCTTGTCTCTTGTGGCCCCAGTCAAGTTCTCTACATACTGAACAATATTTTCCCTTTTGAAACCAAAATGAAAGTTTTGTGTTCATGGTGATATATACATTGACAATTGGAAGTTATTACCATTCATCGTAACTTATTTGGAACCTTTTCTGTACATACATAGGGTCATTGGTAAATCTTTTGGTCTGGGCCTGCTGCTTTCCGTGGGTGTTTTCCACAGAGCAGCCCGCACCTCCACTGATGTCACAGAGAGCAGTGTGTCCTGTGTCCCTCTGTGGCCACAGCTCTTCTCTTTGAGCGTTGTTGAGCTCATCAGGGAGTGTGGTGTGGGTGGAGATGTTCATCAGGTTTTTCTCTCTGTAGTCTGCGATGTGCTGGAGTCCCTGCCACATGCGCCGTGGGTCTGAGGTGTTGTAGTAATCCTCCAGCTTCAGTCTGTACTGTCTCTTGTCTGATGTCTGATGGATCTACAAAGGTCATATTTCTCCTTTTTGTATTCCTCAGCAGTGCCTGAGACATAAGCAGCAGAGCGAGCACGTAGCATGGACCACACTTCACAGTTTATCCAGGGTTTGTTATTGGGGTAGGTTTTAATCCATTTTGTGGGAATGATATTGTCCGTGCATGTGCTGATGTAACCAGTAACTGCTGCAGCATTCTCCTCTAAGTCCACAGTAGACTCCTCTCTAAAGGCAGCAGTTTTGAACACCTCCCAGTCTGTGTTGTTAAAGCAGTCCTGAAGCATCTGTTCTGATTCTGCATTCCATACTTGAACAGTTCTGCAGACAGGTAGTGCTGGAGGAGCTTACAAACAAAGAACCAGAGAACAGCAAGAAATCAGGCCTCAGGTTTCAATAAAGATATTCAAACTTACTGCAAGTGACAGTGAAGGAAGTCAGTAGCTACACTATAGGTAAATGAACTCGATACATAAACTTGGTTCATGTCTAACCAGAATTTTTAGGCCCTGTTTGAATTTGCTACCATGGATAGATGTCTGTTACCTCCCTGTCTAATTTAGATGAAGTTTTGGTATTTGTCACTTTAACCATTAATATTTATTTCATTTCTTTTTCAGTCTATTTACACAAAATTATCTAATCAACTCAAAGGTTCATAGACTGAAAAGGTTCTGGGAAGTTCTTTTGAAAAATGGATCCTAAATTTAACTCTAACAAATTGCACAGTCCTGAAGCACTAATGAAATATTTGATTGTTGTGTTGGAGTAAAGTGAGACACACACACATCGTGTTTAGATGTAACAGAGCCCACAGCCATTCTGAAGAATGACACAATCAGAAAATCCATTTGGCCTTTGAGGAATTTAATTGTGTGCCTGCTCCAAATGCTATGCTAGGTCTATGTGGAGCAGCTTCTGTGATACATTATGTTTCTGTTTGTTTTCTATGAAACTGTGAATATTATTAGCTGACTGGATGAATAGAACACAAGAGCCATTTGTTTGTGCAGATAGATGAGACCTTAATGTGTCTACTAACCCTTATTTTAAGATGCACACACACACTTTTATGGTTTAGTTTAGCAAGTAGTTATAGTTATGGCAAAGCAGCATCAGGTAAAACAACGAAGAATGATCAATACAGATCCTGATTTGCTGTAAGTCCCACATTCTCCATGATGTTGTGTGTGTGTGTGTGTGTGTAAGGTGTTTATGGAACTGACAAAATCATCTTGACATCTTGATGGAAAAGAAGGATGAAGGAAAGTTCTCACTGCAGCAGCTGTAGAATTTTATTATGACCATAATTACACCACAAGAGCCAGTTTGACTCTGTCATTTACAGGCTCTGTGTTTCCAGTTCACCATTCACCACACAATGATGTACTTTATTTCTTCATGATGACTCTTGAAAGTTTTTGAAGAGAGGAGAAAATTTCTTCTGTTGTTTTTGCCTTTTTTTTCCTCAAATCTTGTTTTAAAGATTTTCATGATTCAAAGAAAACACATTTTCTTGTTGGTCGGTGAAAATGACTTAACTGTTCCATCATTTATCCAGAAGTTTCTATAGTAATGTGATCATTATTCTGTGACTGTGACAGGAGGAGTTCAGTGAATTGATGTGACTCGCCTGTGCTCTTTCACTGCTCATTTTAATGAAGTATATATTCCTCTCTGTATTATGATATTGGATTGTAACTCAGCTTTACCACAACACTGTCATTGTACACCTGTATGTTTTGTTCACCGTGTTGATCCATCTGTCTTCCTGTATTCATTCTCTCACTCCTCGCTCACTACAACCACATACACTAAATACACTAAACTGTAGTAAACTGTGGAAAAGCAAATCCATTATGTGTGAAACATAATGTGGCTGGATGATGTTCAGAGGAAACAGATTTTCTGAATGAATGAGGTAATGAAGTTTATTAACAGCAGTGGAGGTGGGAGACTGGGGTTTGTATCCAGAGTCCACTCTGTGGTTAGGTTTGGTATTTACAGCTATTTAACAATACACACAAGCTAACTTGCATACGGCCTAATACAAATGTCACACACACACATTTCATCAGAGAGACCAGCTCTCAGAAATAAGTCCAGCAGTGGAGACAGTCCAACAGGCTCCACATGTTTCTGCAATACTCTACTACTGTGCTGAGAGGAGACTGTACTGAAGCTGTCAGCTGTACCATCAGCCTCTGAGGCTGCTCTGCTCTCTGTGTCACACACTGCTACTGTACATGAAGACTGCTGTCAGCTCGGCTCAGCTCCACTCATCACTAACTTCATTTAGAGCAAACAGAGCTCTGCTGTAACAGGAAGCAGCAGAAAGTCAGAGGAGCGCAGACCTCTCTGTCATGTCAGGTGTTTTCAGGAAGGGACGTCACTTCACAGACCTTCACAACTCGAGTCAGCATCAGACGGACACTGTTGAATTTCCTCTCAGCTCCGGTGTTTCCTAGTGGAAAACGCCAGGACATGAGATGAAAAGAGTGAAACGATCCGTTGCCTTGAAATCCAAAGAGGAAAGCGACGGCGGGGATCCACACGGTGTGTATCCAGAAGTAAAGCATGGTGTCCTTTAATCAGGTGCAAAGCTCCGCGCTCTTCCCGACGAAGCTCCGTGTCCAGCGGTTCATTTCCAGAAGAGAAAGCGCTGCAGATGAAGCCGAGCGGAGGAAGAAATCCCAGTGTGAACGCTGCTGATGAACACAAGAGCTGGAGACTCTGTCGCTGCTTCTTCTGCTGCTTTCACACCGACATTAGCGACCCCTACCGGAACTGTTATCCAGAGAGGAAGAGACTGTGTCTGTGTGTGAGTCCTCTGTCTCTGTCTCTCTGTGTGTGCTCAGTATGTTGCTACTAAAGCAGCGTTTCATGGTTCAGGACGGACAGCAGGACTAATCTGGACAAGTCCAACTCATTTCATTCAGCACCACAACCATAATTTGTCACATGGAGTGAAGTGAAGCCAGTGAAGAGGAGGGGAATGGGAGGAGGAAGCAACACAAAGTGTTTGCTGGTCTCTGATGGGATCTTAGCCAGCAGTTTGTCTCTGTTATTCTGTCTCTGCACCGTTAAACATTCATACTTAGGTGGACAGTCACAGTGGACACTGTCTAATGTCCAGAGTGGGAAAAAAGTTCTTTTATCACATATTAAAGCTGTGTGATGTTCACTGACACTGACCATGTGTAGTTTAAATACATGCGTGCAAGTTTATTTTCCTTAAGACAGAAGATGAACTGATTAATGCAGGAAACAACATGAGTCACACTCAAGTATCTTCCTATATAATGTTGTGGGCTTCACTTGGTTTTTGGGTCTTTGCCCTCACACAGAAGAGACACTGCTACTCCCAGTTACATTTTCTATTATTTTATTTGTAATTTATTGTATTTTTGTTCTCACTTTTGTTTCCATTAGCGGAGCTTCCACCCACGAGACCTTGTGGCACAGGTGGACTGTGTTTGTAGTTTATTTACATTCTCCACCTGTTTCCATCCCACTGCTCATTTGTATTTTAGGCTCAGAGGAAGAAGGAAGAAAAAACTGTTTTCATTATAACATGCAAGCAGCAAGAGAAGCAAAGCAAAGGTTAGATGGAATCCCATCACAGCAATATGATGGGAAATATAGTTTGGTGTCAGAGTCAGAGAAGTGAGACGGCTGATTCTCAGAGACAAGTCAGGTCTGTTTCATGTTGGTCAAACTGGTCAGGTGGAGGAAATGGAAATGATTTCTGCACTCACACTGAAAGTTTTCATACATTATTGCTGTCCACATGAGACCAGAGGACCAGAGACCTGATGCAGGTTAGTTAAGGCGATGCAGTTGCTGTGTATGTTATAAGAAGCCCTCCATTCCCATGTTCCCCAGGCCTCATACTGCTTTCTCTGTTTCAAAGGTGAGACATATGATTAGGGAATTTGAGGTGTAGGGGTTGCAATGGTAGAAAGGAAGCACCAAACTAATATATTCAAAACATCAAAGACATCATACAAGATTTTACTGCTGTGATGTAATATTTGGTTGCTATGGAAACCTGTGTGTCAATAGTAGCCTGTTCAAAGTCAGGTTCACACTGTGATGCAGCTTCACCAAAGCTTTACAGTTAATGTTCATAACAAACACAAAGGATTTAATTTAGGTTCTTCCTCAAAGGTCAGAATACATCAAAGGCACATCAAAGGCAGGTCAGTTGATGACATCACAGTCGGTGACATCACAGAGACACCAGACCAGAAATATATCAGAGGACACCAGAATACATCAAAGGCACATCAAAGGCAGGTCAACTGATGACAGATGAGTTTTTATTACGTGTGTAATATACAGAGCTTAGATGAAGCTCCATACTTTCAATACCTGTCTTATGGGGAATCTAAATATACATACTGTTCATTTTTTGTTTGCTTTATGTCACTGTTGTTTTTGCACATTGTGTAAAAGTGTATGTACATTTGTGTCCTAGTGTGTGTGTGTGTGTGTGTGTGTTGTGACAGAGTTATCTTTATATTTTTAGGTTTCTTCAAAGTTTAGAAACAGACTTTAACCTGAGAAACCTCCTCTGTCAGAACATGTCCTCCACATTGCATTTTCTCATTAGAGAGAAAGATTCGATTCATTTTACAGAGTTCAGTCCACTCATGTCTACTGCTGAGTTCAAAGCTCCTGACCTCTGAGAGCCTTGTTTCATAATTCATTTCCAGCTCACAGTGTTTCTGTCCTCCAGCAAACCTTTGGATGTCAGTGTGTCAAGCTAATGTTGGTGAATCTGAGGCTGTGTTGACTGAGAGAAGAAGCTGTGAGATCTTTTAGACCCTGAGGAGTCACTCTGGACTGATTTGATAGATGCTCCACAAATAAAAGTGCTTCTCCACTCAACTAACTACTGCTCCTCATAGGGACTGTCTGCAGGAACTGAAGCTGCTTTTGGTCAAAGAGATATTCATGTGTTCACTGTTCACTCAGGACCACTCAGCTGGGTTGGTGAATTCAGCACCAAGGACAGCAGCAGCTGAACTGTACACAACTACTAACAGATAGATGGAGTGTGTACAACATTCATGTTAATATATCTGCTGAAATCCTGTTGGAAGCAGCATAAAGTGGCTTCCAGGCTGATGGCAGTAACCTGCTGCAATTAGCCAAGAATGAGCCCATTAGCCTCTATAATGAAGTTCACACATATTTTTATTTGCAACACAGGATGAAGACAATTAAGTTTAAGTTATACTTTATTAATCCCTCTTGGGGAAATTACTCTCTGTATTTTACCCACACAAAGTGAACGAAATAAACACACAAGCAAGCACATGCACTAGAGACTCTGTAGCAGGGGGCTTCCCTAGAAGGAACCCGGGGAGCTGGGGTAGATCGGTGCCTGGCTAAGGGGCAGAGGTGGGGTGGTGTCTCCTTCACCACCACTTATATCCATTGTGCGTATCACTTGTGCTAGGTCGAAGAATTGAACCGGCGACCTCCGATCTCCGGGCGGTCCAAAGTCCAAAGCCGCACGCTTAACTTGCTGTGCCACGGCCGCCCCACATTAGTTTAAAAAATAATGATTTGAAGGTTTTTGAGAGTTGCTACTTTTTTTAATCCTGTTGCTCTAGATTTTCCTCAACTCCGAACAATGTGGACTGTGAAGTGAAGCATTAACAAGCTCTCAGTCAGCACCATGGAAAGAGGCAGAGACGACTGCTGTTCTCTCTACAGTACAAAACAATTATCACTGTTTATGTCGCATGGGTAAAGTAAGATTTTATTGTGTGTCTTTTAACTCCCAGTGTGTTTTTTAATTTATATTTTTTGATTTTAGAGTGTGGTGTGTTTTATTGCATGTATTGCACACTGGGAGTATATTGTGCTTTTATTCAGCTTAAGATTGGCGAGCGCTGATAAGTTCGGGAGGAAACCGGAAGGGAGAACGCGGAGAGCACAGACGAGAACTCGGAGAGCACGGACGAGGCGGAGAAGACACAGGGACAGGCTGCAGGACCACGCCGGAGGAACCAGGGACGGATTGTTTGCAGGCTCCATGAAGAAGCGGTGTGAGTAGCGATCTGCGGCGAAGCGTAACCTGTAGCGATACCTGTATGTGTTTAAAAGTGCAGTGACTGCTGTCCCGCTTTCCTGTTGGTTCGAGGTCGGCGTTCCGAGGAGGACAAGGGCGCGGTGCGGCGGCGTGGTGGGATCGTGGTGCCGAACGACTCGACGCTTCTGCGGTGACCGAGCCTTTTCCGCCAGCGCCCGAGTGTGTGCGATAATCCCGGCCTCCACAGATAAGACTCTGGATTGCTCCATTGGACTCTCCCACCATTCAGTTTTAGCCTCTCCTTTTAAAATACCTTTTTACCAACCCCGGTCTTATAGTCTTTTTAGTTTTATTTGTGTTCTTATATTTTATCTTATTTTATGAATAAACATCCGTGTTCCTGTCAAGATCTGTGGTTCTCTTGGTTTTAGCAACTGCTCTCTCGCCTGATTTTTTTAAACTACATGCACTTTTAATATACTTTTATTAAATATAGAAGGACACCTAACATAACCCATCCACATTTACACTTTTATTTTTTGGAGTCTTTATATTCCTATTTGTATGATCTGTAAATTCTGAGTGCCTGTACCCTATTGCATCTGCTCTTTGCTGCTGTAACAGTGTAATTTCCCATTGTGAGACTATTAAAGGTTTATCTTATCTTATCTTACAGTGTTCTACTGCTTACTCTCTACAGAATTCTGATCTGTGTTCTCTCTCTCTCACAGCATCTCTGTTCTATCGCTCTATTCCCACAGCATTCCGGCTTCACGCTCTGTTCTTGGCCAGCATCTGCCTCATGTTTCTATTCTACAGGATTCTGTTCATGCTCTATTCAACAGCATTCTGTTCTCACGTGCTCCATTCTACAGCATCTGCTCTATGTTCTATTCTTCAGCATTCAGTTCTATCGCTCTATTCCCCACAGCATTCTGTCTGACGTTATGTTCTTACAGCATTCCTGTCTCTTACATTTTCTTTCTCATTACCACATGTTCTTACGCTCTCTTTCTACAGTATCTCATGCCTGTTACATAGTATTCTCTCTAAGTTCCATTCACAGTGTTTCACGCTTCCCACAAGTAGAATTCTGTTTCACGCCCATTCTTGCCAGCATTCTGTTCTGTGCTCTCTCTGCCAGCATTCTATGTTCCATTATACAGTATTCTCTTGAAGTTCTATTTTACAGTATTCTGCTTCTATTCTATAGCATTCTGATCTGTGTTCTGTTCTACAGCATTCGCTTCTATGCTCTATTCTAAGGTAGTAGTGTCTGCTCTTGCTGCCTCTATTCTACAGTATTCGGGTTCGGCTGCTCTATTCATATATTCGCCCACGTTTGTTCTACAGGATTCCGTTTCACGTTTCTATTCCTAATGCATTCTGGGTTTGCTGTTTATTCTCACGGCATTCCGCTCAACGCTCTGTTCCACGCATTCGTTTTTCTATTCTACGGCATTCGTTTTATTCTTAGCGCAGCATTCCGCTTCAACGTTTGCTCCCCACGGCATTCCGCTCCCCACGCTCTGTTCTACAGCATTCCCGCCTTTCCTGCTGCCTATTCTCATTCTATAGCATTCCGCTTCACGCCTCATTCTTCACAGCATTCCGCTCAATGCTCCGGTTTACCTATCTCTTCACGTTTCATTCTACAGCATTCCGTTTTAATGCCCGTTTCCACAGCATTCCGGCTTCTACAGCATCTGGCTTCTAATGCTCTATTCTACAGCATTCCGCTCTCACATTCTATTCTACAGCATTCGGTTTCTACTGCCTGTTTTACAATATTCCGCTCTCATGCTCATTCTACAGAGCTCCGGTTTTAATGCTCTGTTTTGATAACATTCCTGCTCATGCTCTATTCTACAATGGTCTCCGTTTCACGCTCTGTTTACAATATTCCGTCGTTGCCTTCATTTGCTGGTAGTATTCCGTTTCATGCTCTATTTATAGTATTCCGCTCTACGTCATTCTACAGTACTCCGCTCTCTGCGCTCTATTTTACAGTATTCCGTTTCACGCTCTATTCTCTACAGTATTCCGCTCTATCGCCTCCATTCTACAGTATTCTGTCTTCTAATGCTCTCTTCTTACAGTATTCTGTCTCTGTTCTACAATATTATGTTCTACGCTCTCTTCTACAGTATTCTCATATTCTATTGTACAGTATTCTCTAAGTTCTATTTGACAGTGCTCCCATGTTCTCTCTCTTACAGAATTTGTCTCCATGCCTCTATCATTCTACAGCATTCTGTTCTGCATTCTCTCTTCACAGCATTCCTTCTTGTGTCTCATTCCCCACAGCATTCCTATGTCTCTATCATTCTAGCATTCTGTTCTGTTCTTTCACAGTATTCTGTTCTGTGTTCTTTCTACAGTATTCTGTTCTCATGCTCTATTCTCATGTTGATTCTTTTCTGTGTTCTTTTCTGCTGTACATCTTCACCATGTTTCCTCTTTCTGGCAGTATCCTTTCCCACGCTCTATTCTACAGCAGTCTGTTCATGCTCTATCACAATATGCAATATTCTCTTTTTCACATTCTCTTCTACAGCATTCCTTATATTAGACGTAACACTGTAGAGAGAGAGTTTTTTCTGCTCTTTGCTGCTGTAACAATGTTATCTTATCTATCTACTGTATGAAATGAAGGCAGAGATGATGGAGGATATCATCATTCTAATTCTTATTTTATTGCCACCAATTCAATTCAATTTATTCAATAATTATGCTAACTCACAGAGAAAGAAGAGAGAAACTCTCTTTCACTGAGGGAAAAGAGAAATCTTTTCTCTTTTCTCTCAGAGAGAAGAACTCTGAGAGAAAGAGAAAAAACTGTGGCGTGGGAAGAGAAAAGAGAGAGGATGAGAAAGAGAGAGTTCTTCTCTTCGTGGAGAAAGAGGGTTAGTTTTTAGTGGCGTGTTCTACATTGAATTACTCCAAATTAAAGTTATCAGAAATTAAATAAATATACCTACATACATAAAAGTGCAAAAAATATACACAATCATATAACAACAGTGTAGAGGCAATGATATAAGATTAAAACAATATAATTGTATTATTTTAGAATAATAAAAAAAGAATAATATACAAATAAAATATAGAATAAATATTCTGAATAGCACAAACCTTCATCACACAAATGAAAACACACTACAGGAAATCTAATTTCAACACTATTGCACTAAGAGCAGCAAAGAAAAACTCAACTAAAACCTGAGCTTGGCCTTCCTTGATGCAAAAATCATCAATAATGTCATTACACGAATTCAGTTCTATTGAATGAGATTGATACTGATAACAGCAAAGGCTATGAGTAGTAGCTAGCTAAAACTCAAGCCACTGATGCTACGGAAAACGTTTCTGTTTCGCTGAGGAGGGCTAGAAGCATTATGTTTCCTCTTCTCGGCTTCCCTTCCTCCATTGATAGAGACAGAAAGAGAGAGGAAAGCTGCCTGACTATCTGTCTTGTTGAGAGAGAGGGAAATTTTCAGGTAACTCTCTGCCTGAGAGAGAGAAGAGAGAGATCTCTTGCTCCTTCCCCTTTCTCTCTGCCAGAGAGAGAGGAGGAAACCCAGAGAGAAAAACACAGAGAGGCAAAACTCTAATAATGTGTATATACATTATTTCCATTTCACAAATTTCAGTCACTTCACCCAAATTTAAATAAGCATCTCTCTTCTGTGTTTCTCTGCCCCTGAGAGAGAAAGAGAGAGCAAACTCTGTGTTTTTCTCAGGGAGAGAGAGAGGAGGAGAAGTCTGGGCTCAATACATCTGTATTCAAATTTCCTGATATTAACCACAGACGCCAAAATGAACTCACATCAGTATGATCCGCAGCATGAGCTGAACTAAATGACTGAATGCCCTCTGCAGCAAAGACAACAAGCAGTAGCCTGAGACACCGGGCGACGCACCGCCACCAGAGCTGTCCCTACCTCGAAAACATTGAGTCAGTGAAGGAAGGCTCCCTCATTTATATCATCTGGCTGCCGCCAGAGTGACGCCAGAGCCGCTGCCTGGGAACTGGGGCAGCAGTGAGATGGTGACGCCATGGAGCCACACTCCTCTGAAAGCCGTCAGCTCACTGATGCCTTGCTTTTGACTACATTCATTAAACTCCCTACACAAACTGTTGCAAGTGAAAAATCCCAGCAAGTGTAGGTGTTCTGACATCAGTCAGAGATTGTTGGAAAATTCCAAAGATTCCAAAGCAGCAGTGGAAAGAATAAAAATGATCAAGTGTGAAGCTCTTACACTTTCATTTGAACATTTGTCACGATGAATCATTTAATACCAGAGGTTCATACATGATCATCCACAGTTGAAGCTCACATTCATGCACCTGTTCCTGACAAGATGCTACATGCCATTCATTGTATCTGAAAAACTCAAAAATTCAAAATATAAACAACCTCAGAGCAAGCTTTATAAATACCTTCTTAAAATGCACATTACAAAAAGTGGATTCATTTCAAGAATTGTATTAACCATCATTATCAGCAGAAGGTGTATGAAAGCAATGGAATAAACTGATGAATGGTCACAAGTGTTAAAAATACACGCCAGACATGCATAAATAAGTGCACGCCAAAAAAAAGTGCATAAATACCCACCACAATTAGCTGCATGAAGACTAGCTGAGTTTAGTTAGCTGGGTTGGGTGTTAGCAGGGAAACTCCAAAACCAAGTGATAGACTTGTCTTCTTGAAGTAGGGTTAACATCGCAGTGTCTGGTTCATGGTGCTGTGCGAATAAAGACTTTATTTGCTTTGGTTCTTCTTGTAAATATTTGGATGTCTGGAATGAGGCGCTTATGGTCACACTGTCACAGGTGGCCTTGATGCATTTACAAAGAGCAGTTGCTATTATTGTTGAGCAGTACTCAGTAGTGGTTAAAAGATAAACGGTTAAGGAGAATATTAAAGCATCCATAAAGTCAAAATTGATTGAGTTTGGTGCAAATGTCTGATGAAAACCTGATTATTCTTCCGTCCTGGGCACTTTTGCCTTTTTCTATGCAAGGATTAACGCTTGAGCAACAGAGAGATTTTTACTGCAGATGGAGCATGAGAAAATTAAGCACCTAGTTGAAAGGAGCTAATAACTTATCGTGAATCGGTGGCTGGGTGCGCATGATGTCACTACTTTTGGAGATCTTTTTGCCCCTCATCAGTCTGGAAACAGAATTTTATGTTTGAAATGTATTAAAAAGGAAAGTTCAGCTAAATGTCTGTTAAATTCACTTGTTCTGTAATGTCTCCTACAGAAAGGCATGGTGTTGATCACAGGACTTCCTGAGAGCAGCTGCTCAGAGAGTGACATCATCAAGCTGATCCAGCCCTTTGACACGCCCTCTGACCTCATCCTGGCAAAACAAATGGGAAAGGTTGGTGTGATCACACCAGGAGGAGAGGAGAAAACACCTGGACACCAGTAATACATGTAGCCATGCAAGCTGCTTCTGTCATAGCTTAAACTACTATCACAGGCTCAGTGGGACTGCTTTGTGGACAGTCTACACACTCAATCTGTCCTTTTTTCTCCAACTCTGCTCCAATCATCTCCAGTCATGTTCCAATCATTATAGACTTTAACCACGTGAAACTGACGGACACTTTGCCCAGATTTTACCAGCATGTCACCATCCCCACACGTGGAGACAACATTCTGGACTGTGTGTACACTAACATTCAGGATGCATACAGAGCTCTTCCTCGTCCTCCTCTTGGCCTCTCCGTCCACATCTCCATCCTGCTTGCGCAGCTTACCGCCCCCTGCTGAGACGGATCAGTCCAACAAAGAAGACTGTCACTGTGTGGCCCAGTGATGCAGCCTCTGTGCTCCAGGACAGTCAGTGCACAGACTGGCAGGTCTTCAGGGAGGCAGCTACATATGAGGGAGAGGTGGACTTAGAGGAATACACCTCATCCGTCCTCGGCTTCATCTCCAAGTGTGCTGATGACGCCACCACCACAAGGACAGTAACCTGCTTCACAAACCAGAAATCCTGGCTGAATGCTGAAGTCAGAGCTCTGCTGAAAGCTAGGGATGCTGCGTTCAGGGCAGGTGAGGCATCAGCGCTGAGAGTGGCGAAAAAGAACTGACAGCAGGCATCTCGAGGGCCAAAGCCACATATGCTCAGAAAATTCAGGGTCACTTCACCTCCAATGACCCCGGAGCATGTGGAAGGGCGTCAAGTGCGTCACAAAACTACAACACCAGGGATGCACAATGCCCACTGGACCCCTCCCTGCCAGATGCACTCAACAGATTCTGTGCCCCTTCGAGGATCCTGACTCCCCCTCCTGCACCAGACTCACACCACCACCCGGTGACACACCCCAGTGTGACCACAGCTGAAGTGAGGAGAACCCTTACAGGAATTAACCTAAAGCTGCAGGCCCCGACAACATCCCAGGGTGGGTACTGTTCCAGTGGGCTGGAGCAGGCTCATGGTGATCAGTAATGTCCCCAACATGTCCTCTGGCTCCTCTGAGCTCCAAAAACTGGTGCCACGCTTTGGTACTGTCATCAAGACCCTCGTGCTCAACAACATGGTGAGTGCTGTTTGTCTGTGCAGCTGCAGACATGCTAATCCATGAGATCCTCAGCCACCCCTGTCCTGAATATCCATGTCCTCACACACAGCTCTGTCCTGGGCTGAAAATCCAAATCACATCTTGCTCTTTATCTGTAAAGACATGTAACATGCTGTTGATGTGATGTTGTGCCTCTTCCTGCTTAGGTCATTTGTGAGATGGCAACTGCAGCCATGGCATTCTCTGTTTACAAACACTTCCAGACGTTTCTGTGCATCATCCAGAACAACCCCCTGTTCTTCTCCTGCAAGCCGGACCCCAAGGCCAACACACAGACAGAAGTCATCACTACGTACCTTGAGTCGTCTGAGGTCAGCAGTGCTTGCTCATTATTCAGTTAGACATATGTCTTATCTACTACAGGCATGATGTCCTGCAGCGTCAGCTCCATGTGCATGTGTTTGATGTCACACTGCTCAATAGCTCCTTGTGTCTGCTCATAGGATGCACCTGCTAACGGCAAAAGCAGCCAAACAGCAGCAGCTGCAGAGGAAGAGGAGGCTGTCCATATAGAGAAGTCTCAACCTCCTTTGGAGGAGGTGGAAAAAGATGCTTCTGGGACAGACCAGAAGATGAAGAGCACAGAGAAGACGGCTGGTGAAGACCAAGACACCAGCAAAGACAGCATCAGAAGCCATGAGCCTAGCGCTGCTGTTTCCCACTCTTCAGCTGCACAAGACGCCAAAGCAGAAGCAGTCATGGATACAGACATGAGGGAAACATCTGCTGATAAAACTGTCTCAGAGACAGTAGGAGACAATAAAGGAGTCAATCCATCTGAAGCAGGAAAGGACAAGGCTGCAGGTGCCCAAGAGACAAAGGCATCTGTCTCTAATGGCAGAGCAGCTTCCATGGAGACGGCCATGCCAGAGCTACCTAAGGAGAGGGAGAAGAGGGAGGAGGAAAGGAGGGAGTGGCAGAGGAGGGAGAGAAAGAGAGCACACGGTGAAGGTTTGTCCAGATCCAGGTGGTCTTGCTGGTCGGAGGGATACAAGCAGAGCTCCTGGACGGACGCACAGCGTAACAGCTCACAGGCTGAGACCAGAATGGTGAGGAGGTGCTGCTGGGTCAAAACCTGGACACTTAAATGTCTCCTGTGTGTCCTAACCCACAACCCCGTTTCTTTGTCCTGTCATGAAATCAGGTGGAGGACGAGGACCACTTCCCATTCAACATGAGTGACTTTGTGACATTAGATGAAGTAGGAGATGTTACCGACCTTCTGTGTTCTCCTGCTGTTGTTCCCATGGAAACCACAGACAGGGAGGAGACCTCTGTCCCTCAGGACACTACAGGGGTACATTTTAGCTTGTGTATATCCCATCAAGCTTTGCTCTACATGTTTGATGGGGGGTGTCCTAGACCTAAATTTCCACAGTCTTATGACGTCAGTCCTTTTCTGGGTTTCTGCTTCTAGGACACACCCATGGAGGTTGCCATAGAAACAGCAGTATCAGATGCCACAGCGACTCTGCTCAAGTCTGATCAACAAGTATCAGAGTCTGAACCCGTGAGAGCACCAACAGCTGACTCCTCAGACAGGTCGTCACCGCTGCAGCATCCACCTTACCAGCTCCACAGGCTGAGTCCTCTCTCAGCCAAACACCTGAGACTGGTACAGCCTCACACTGATTTCACTTCTACCATCAACACAAGGAAACACAGTCTTTCCTAGATATTTTTCTTTTTTTTTTTTGGTTTCAAATTGTAAATTTGCCCTGAAATCTGTCTTTATTTTTAGAAATCACACCACTGCCCACCCTGGACTCCACCTCAGAGGTCCAACACCTGTCCGTGTCTGCCCCTGCAGTATCAGATAACCCACCTGAAGCTGCCCCTGCAGACTCCTCCTCAAACAGCCCAGCCATAGGAGCAGTGACCGCAGAGAGTGAGGACCATAAGAAAGAGGAGAGTCCTCTCAGTCACAGCCAGGCCAAGGAGGAGGAGACCATGCTGGTGTTGGACAAAACAGAAAGACAGGAGAAGATGCAGGACCAGAGGGACAAAGAGACGGGAGCTCCTGCTGCAGAGACAGGTACGCTTTGATTTTCTTTGAAGTAGAACTGTGAGTGGCAGCAGTTCCTCAGTGGGTAGAGAATCAGGCTTGTTCAAATTGACCTCTTCTTCAAGTGTTTGAGATGATGGGACGTTGTCCTCATGAAGACACATGAGGTCCATTTGGAAAATGCTTAATTATTAGCTTATCTGCTTTGTTGAGCAAAGCCAGGACCAGGTCTTTTTACCCCTGTGTATGTTCCAGATTGGACTTTAAAGCAGTCTGAAAAAGACTGTCTTTAGGGTTTGGACCTCTGTCTGGTGTGCACATTTAAACACTGGATCCAAGAGCCATTTCAATGATTTATTTGGGAAAGAAACCCAGGCATGAGAGAATTTCCCAGTCTGTTCAGACACTGCCATGTCAGGGGAGCCATCAGGGTCCACTGCAGCAGCGTCCCGGCTATAGATCTGCTGCACAAGAACCTCCACTTACATTACCTGAACTTCCTTTACCCACCAGTGTGAAGTCCTCAGCTTACACAATTACCAGCCAGTGGACCTCAGGCAGCAAATATTCCAGGCAGGCACCCCAGACACATGCTCCCCCCAGTTTCCAGCCTCTTCCCAAGCATTACACAGCGTGCCATATTCTACCCAGGTCTCTGTAGCCCAACAGCAGCAAATTCAAGTGCCACGATCCCATGTGTACCCAAGCACACTGCCTCCAACCTGTGCACTCCAGAGCCAACCATCCTTACCCCTTGTGCATTATACTCAAGCCCCCACGGTCTCTGTACAGCATACACCAACCCCATTACAGGCAGAGTAGGGGCATTTCACTCATACTGCCCAAATGCAACCTCATGTTTACTCATCCCAGTCTGCATATCCCCCTCAATCACAATTATCCCAGCCTGCCCCTGCTCCTCCTTCTCAGCTTGTTCCCATGCATCAGCACCAGCTTACTCTTCCACCAGCTTTGCTTAATGACCGACCCAGATATTCTTCACGCATTGAAGTACCCTCATTCCCCAACTTCACGCAGGAAGACCCCCATGAATTTGCAATGTTGAAGATGGCACTTAACAACCTTTTACCATATTCTATTAGACCATCTGCACCTGAGTTCAGCCCGCCATATTGCTCTCTCATATGCTCATGACCCACGACCCTATACCATGGCTCTGGCAGCTTTAGAGCAGCAGTATGGTCAGCCACACCACCTTGCTCTAAAAGAAATACAGTCCATCCTGAACCTTCCCAGAGTTCCTGCTGGAAATGCAGAGAGTTTTCAAAGGTTTGCAGTTAGAGTGAGATCTATGGTCGGCATGTTACAGTCTCTTGGCCCAGAGGGGGGAGCAGAACTTGCTTGTGCATCACATGTACATCGGTTGCTGAGTAAGTTACCAAGTGAGTTTGTGGCTAACTATGCAAGATATGCTCGCACAGTTCACCCTAATGAACACTATAATCTGGTACATTTCTCCCTATGGCTCCAAGAAGAATCAGAGTGCCAGGCCGTCACAGCCCAGGTATCCACTCTTCAAATAAGTTCTTCTCAAGCCCCCCGTAGAGAGTATAGTCAGAAATCGAAGTTTCCTCCTTTGTCCTGTTATGAGATTCTTTAACACAGTCCCTGTCTCTTCTAGGAAAGCAATAGACGTCCAAAGACCAAACAAATGGAGAAGAGGAGAGTATGAAGAAGACATTACAGATGAAAACACCCATGAGCACGGACTACTCCCTCCCCCCTTTTGACCCCAGCAATCCAGTTGGTATGACACTATGTTAGAAAAATCCTAACCAATTCAGCCAAGACTCAGAGACGATCAGAGCTTTTAGAATTTATTCTTGCAAGAAGGAGTCTACATCAACCATGAATCAAGAATGATATCGTACTCAAAGGAGAGAGGTCTCTATGTCTTCTTTATACACACAGGAGCTCACCTCCACTTCGAGCTGATAATCAAAGTCATAGTCTAAACATGCATACATGCAGCCGGTCTCCTTGAGTGTCTGACTCTGTATCTGTGTATGAAGAACAATATGCACCGGACAGGCTTCCATATCTGTCTCAAAGGAACAATGTGTGCGCCTTGCTGTAGTTCAAGGTATTGTAGGTCAGGCTGCACAGAATATAACAGTGGTATGTCCATCCCATTATTTTTCCATCACACTATTTATTCACTGTGACTGTTCATCACTGTTTTCTTTACATGTGTATTTCCACAGCCACTCTTGTGTGTGTGTGTGTGTGTGTGTGTCCTCAAGTATGGAGTTCTTAGTCCCAAAGACCTCTTTCTGCTGTACAGTATGTAATCCATTCTTCAGCAGAACCAAAGAAGCTGAGATCAACCACTGCAAAACCATCAAACACTACGAGAACCTAAAGGTAGGCAGCTCATGGTTATTTGTTGCAGTTTCTCCCTCTTTTATTCTGCTCCATTTTCACACTTACTGTGATACAGGTGATAAAACGTCCACGTGTGTTCACAAAGAGTGTTTTTCCTTTTGTCCTCCTCTTGTAGAAATACCTGCAGACTGAGAAGACGGTGAATGTGACGGACAAACCAGACCCCAGCTGAATGTGGCTGTGAAGCTTTTCACTCACTTTTGCCATTCCCCTCCTTTTGTATCGTTTCTTCATTTCTCACTCAAGGTCCAGATTCTCACACTGGTATAGATTAGTCTCATGTCTCCATTTAAATATGACGTCAGTAAAATGTATTTACTAAATTGTGGCTTGTCGCTCATTCACAATCTCAGTGTCTGATAATATTTGATACAAGTCTGTTATCAATGATTTATAGCATCATAAAACCACACACTGTCATCACAATAACCTTAAAGCAAAGATGAAAATCTCACTGCATCAACTTGTATCTTTACACCTGCACTGATTTTCATTGGCATGTACAGTAAATTGCTAATACACTATTTTCGACTGCCTGCTACTCACACTATTTGCTATTCTATATGTTGCCTGTCATTTACATAGTGCTTATATCCAAAGGGCTTTATATTTGGCTCTTGTTTACCCATTCAAATACACACACACACACACACACTGATGGCAGTGCTTGCCACTTCTGCATGCGAACAGGAGGAGCTGAGGATCAAACTGCCAGCCCAGTTCCAGCAGCTCCTCCCGCAGTGAGAGCCACTGGCCACACGCCTTAGACAACCTTGGCATGACTACAGCCAGTGACGTCCACGCCTCAGTGACTGTGGGGTAAACACTCAAACCAGGGATCCTTTGTGTGGCACTTGTCAAGTCCCAGCTTATTAGCAGGACATTTATGTCAGTTTCTGACACAGTCCTACAAATCCTTTCATACCTCACAAGGCTTCATATCATCACTTAGATTAGCTTTTCTGTGTGTCAGAGTCTTGTGCTACCGTGGAGTGTCATCAGGTTCAAGGTGACTAAACTATGGCCATAAACTGTTTCCTCACTATGAGTCAAAGATCTTTTCTTACAGGTATAGCATAGATAGATAGATAGATAGATGGTGCCTTTGCTGGAAGGAGAGAGTAAAGTTTCTGTGGAGCAGGCCAAATCACTGCTTTGCCTCAGCATGCTGCTGGGGACAGTGGCATCCAGACGGGACAGTCTTCATAGCGGTCCAACAACAACAAGGTATGACAAGGCCCAGGGCTGGTTAGTCCAGCTTCAAGTGCTAGCTGGGACAGAAGACTTGCACACCAGGGACAGCACAGTGGACCATTAGCTTCATCAAGGTGGGAGAGAAGATTCAGCTTCAACCAAAGGCTCAAACAGAGCTCCTCTCTGCAGTACAGCAACTGTACTAACAACTCAGATATTATCATGAAATATTTGCAGAAAAATCTTTTTGGGATTTCACAAGGTGTGGCTGCATCAGACAGACACAAACAAAACAAATCATTTCTTTTGTTTATTGTTATCAAGAAAAAAAATAGCAAAAGTAAATTCTTCATGGTGTCAACATGTCAGTTCTCAACATTGTTGGTATCAAAGTTAATAAATAGCAAAGAATGTCTTCAAAACTGAGCAAAATATGAAGAAACCATCACATAAAATTCATATTTAGTGCTCCTGCCATAGCACACAGTATCGCTTTAATCCTGGCTGGCATGTTCTCCACGAGCCTTTCACACTGTTGAGGGGTAATCTTCTCCCATTTTCTTCAATTACTGTTTTTAATTCTTCCAAATCCTTTGCTTAAAACAGACCTTTTGATAATCCAGCAAAGATTTTCAATGGGGCTCATGTCCAGGGATTGAGCTGGCCACTCTAACACCTGGATATTGTGCTCCTGCAGCCAAGTTCTACTTGACCTGGATGCGTGGCAAGGGGCATTATCTTGCCCAAACATCCGCTTTCCACCTCCACTGTGCATCTTCAAACAGCCACAGCACTTTTCTGTAGAGAAGCCTATATGTCAGCTCAAGTTATTTCTGGCTTTTTTCTTTGCATCCCCAACAATTTTCCTGCCACTTGTGGCTGAAGTTTTTCTTGCTCTACCTGAGCGTAGCTTGGTATCAACAGAAGCCCATATTTTGCACTTCTTCATCAGAGTTTGAACACTACTGACTGGCATTGTCAAATGTTTGGATATGTTTTTCTATCCTTTTCCTGCTTTCTAAAGTTCAAATACCTTCTCTTGTAGGTCTTTTCATAGTTCTTTTGCTTTCCCCATGGCTCAGAATCCAGCAAAGTCAGTGCAGCACTAGATGAAATGTGCAGGCGTCTGTCAGGAGCCCATAGACTCACTGACTCTTTATACACACACACTAATTACAGCCAAACAGGTGACAGGTGTGGACAGTGACCCTTAAAAGCCATTTAAAGCTGTTTGTGTCAACTTGTGTGCATAGTATCAGGCCACAACTTCAAGGGTATGTATACTTTTGATCAGGGCCATTGGGGTGTTTCAACTTGTCTCTATGATTTAAAAAGAGCAAATATAATAATGTGATAATAAATAACTTTGCCTGACCACTAACTCTGAATGAAAGAAAAGCTTTTGCATGATCAAACATATTTTCTGAAAAATGGACAATATTTCACACATTTTGCCAGGGTATGTAAACTTATGAGCTGAACTGTGTGTGTGTGTGTTGATGTGATTTTCTTAAACCAGGCTGAAAAAAACTACACATATATTTTGTTGAGCTTGGTTTCTTATGTTTTCTTTCTTTCCTTCTTTGCTTTCTTTCTTTTTTTCCGTCTTTCTGAAAACTTTCCGGCAAAGTTTCCTTGAAGGCACAATGGCACTCTGTGCTAGTCTGAATTCCACACTGATTGTTACTAATACTGTCTGTATACAGTATAAAGAGCTTTATTTCCAACATGGTACACCTCAGTCATACTACAGTAACAGCTATCTGTAATGTATCCACACTTTGTAATTTGAGCCATCTGGATTCTTCCAATTGTGACTTTTGGAGCTGCATTTACCACTTTGCCTCATTCATGGCCTGTAACGTGCCTACTTGTAATTTGGATATTTCCTCAATGGCAAGTTGCTGATGTGGATTCAAGAAGATATTTTCTTTTTCCACTTAAAGAACTACAACCAACTGTGCTGAGCAAACCACATGCACACAAAACACACACATACTCACTCCTGGACTTAAATTTGCTGCTATATGTGCAGCCTTTCTTCTTTTTATTTCTCTTACTGTTCAAACAGTGCACATGGTCACTTTGGTCATACTGTTTATGGTAATTATTATTATTGTTTCCTCTAATGGAGTCCTTCTTGGAGTCTTTATATTCTATCTGTATTATCTGTATATTCTGAGTGCCTGTACCTTATTGCATCTGCTCTTTGCTGCTGTAACAGTGTAATTTCCCCATTGTGGGACTATTAAAGGTTTATCTCATCTCATCTCATCTTATCTACTGTATGAAAATGAAGGGCAGAGATGATGGAGGATATCATTCTAACTCTTATTTTATTGCCATCAATTCAATTCAATTTATTCATTAATTATAAAGTATCTTACATAGAAAGAGAGAGAAAATTCTCTTTCTCTGTAAGGAATATACAGTATTCTCTTCTAAGTTATATTTTACAGTGTTCTACGTTTTACTCTACAGAATTCTGATCTGTGTTCTCTTCTACAGCATTCTGTTCTCGTTCTATTCTACAGCATTCCGTTCTCACGCTCTGTTCTACAGCATTCCGTTCTGCGTTCTATTCTACAGGATTCTGTTCTGCGTTCTATTCAACAGCATTCTGTTCTACGTTCTATTCTACAGCATTCCGTTCTATGTTCTATTCTTCAGCATTCAGTTCTACGTTCTATTCTACAGTATTCTGTTCGACGTTATGTTCTACAGTATTCTGTTCTACATTTTCTTCTACATTATTATGTTCTACGTTCTCTTCTACAGTATTCTACGTTCTGTTATATAGTATTCCCTTCTAAGTTCCATTTTACAGTGTTCTACGTTCTACAGAATTCTGTTCTACGTTCTATTCTACAGCATTCTGTTCTGTGTTCTCTCTACAGTATTCTATGTTCTATTATACAGTATTCTCTTCTAAGTTATATTTTACAGTGTTCTACGTTTTACTCTACAGAATTCTGATCTGTGTTCTCTTCTACAGCATTCTGTTCTACGCTTCTATTCTACAGCATTCCGTTCTCACGTTCTGTTCTACAGCATTCCGTTCTGCGTTCTATTCTACAGGATTCTGTTCTCATGTTCTATTCAACAGCATTCTGTTCTACGTTCTATTCTACAGCATTCCGTTCTATGTTCTATTCTTCAGCATTCAGTTCTAGTTCGTTCTATTCTACAGTATTCTGTTCGACGTTATGTTCTACAGTATTCTGTTCTACATTTTCTTCTACATTACTATGTTCTACGTTCTCTTCTACAGTATTCTACGTTCTGTTATATAGTATTCCCTTCTAAGTTCCATTTTACAGTGTTCTACGTTCTACAGAATTCTGTTCTACGTTCTATTCTACAGCATTCTGTTCTGTGTTCTCTCTACAGTATTCTATGTTCTATTATACAGTATTCTCTTGAAGTTCTATTTTACAGTATTCTGCGTTCTATTCTATAGCATTCTGATCTGTGTTCTGTTCTACAGCATTCCGTTCTGCGTTCTATTCTACAGCATTCCGTTCTGCGTTCTATTCTACAGTATTCCGTTCCGCGTTCTATTCTACAGTATTCCGTTCTACGTTCTGTTCTACAGGATTCCGTTCTACGTTCTATTCTACGGCATTCCGTTCTGCGTTCTATTCTACGGCATTCCGTTCAACGTTCTGTTCTACGGCATTCCGTTCTACGTTCTATTCTACGGCATTCCGTTCTGCGTTCTATTCTACGGCATTCCGTTCAACGTTCTGTTCTACGGCATTCCGTTCTACGTTCTGTTCTACAGCATTCCGTTCTGCGTTCTATTCTATTCTATAGCATTCCGTTCTACGTTCTATTCTACAGCATTCCGTTCTACGTTCCGTTCTACGGCATTCCCTTCTACGTTCTATTCTACAGCATTCCGTTCTACGTTCCGTTCTACAGCATTCCGTTCTACAGCATTCCGTTCTACGTTCTATTCTACAGCATTCCGTTCTACATTCTATTCTACAGCATTCCGTTCTACGTTCTGTTTTACAATATTCCGTTCTGCGTTCTATTCTACAGTATTCCGTTCTACGTTCTGTTTTACAATATTCCGTTCTGCGTTCTATTCTACAACATTCCGTTCTACGTTCTGTTTTACAATATTCCGTTCTGCGTTCTATTCTACAGTATTCCGTTCTGCGTTCTATTTTACAGTATTCCGTTCTACGTTCTATTCTACAGTACTCCGTTCTGCGTTCTATTTTACAGTATTCCGTTCTACGTTCTATTCTACAGTATTCCGTTCTACGTTCTATTCTACAGTATTCTGTTCTACGTTCTCTTCTACAGTATTCTGTTCTGTTCTACAATATTATGTTCTACGTTCTCTTCTACAGTATTCTATATTCTATTGTACAGTATTCCCTTCTAAGTTCTATTTGACAGTGTTCTACGTTCTCTTCTACAGAATTCTGTTCTCATGCGTCTATTCTACAGCATTCTGTTCTGCATTCTCTTCTACAGCATTCTGTTCTGTGTTCTATTCTACAGCATTCCGTTCTATGTTCTATTCTACAGCATTCTGTTCTGTGTTCTTTCTCTACAGTATTCTGTTCTGTGTTCTTTTCTACAGTATTCTGTTCTACATTCTATTCTACAGCATTCTTTTCTGTGTTCTTTTCTACAGCATTCTGTTCTCGTTCTCTTCTACAGCATTCTGTTCTACGTTTTATTCTACAGCAGTCTGTTCTACGTTCTATTCTATTCTGTTCTGCAATATTCTTTTCTACATTCTCTTCTACAGCATTCCTTATATTGTAGTAACACTGTAGAGAGAGTTTTTTCTCTCTGCTCTTTGCTGCTGTAACAATGTTATCTTATCTTATCTATCTACTGTATGAAAATGAAGGGCAGAGATGATGGAGGATATCATTCTAATTCTTATTTTATTGCCATCAATTCAATTCAATTTATTCAATAATTATAAAGCACCTTACAGAGAAAGAGAGAAAAACTCTCTCTTCAGAGAGAGAAGAACTCTGAGAGAAAGGAAAGAAAAAAACTCTCTTTTCTCACTGAGGAAAAGAGAGAAAAAAACTTTCTTTCTCTCAGAGAGAAGAACTCTGAGAGAGAGAAAAAAACTGTGGCGGAAGAGAAAGAGAGAGGATGAGAAAGAGAGTTCTTCTCTCTCTTTCGTGTGGAAAGAGAAGAACTGTCTCATGGAGGGAAGAGAAAGAGAGAGAAAGCAGAGAAGTTGAGATAGAGAGAAGCAGAGAAAGAAAGAAACAGAAAGAGAGAAGCAGAGAAGAGAGAATTCTTCTTCTCTTTTCGATTGGAAAAGTACTTCTACATTGAATTACGCCAAATTAAAGTTATCAGAAATTAAATAAATATACTCTATATACATAAAAGTGGCAAAAAATATACACAATCACACATAACAACAGCAGATAATAATGATATAAGATTAAAACAATATAATTGTATTATTTTAGAATAATAAAAAAAAAGAATAATATACAAATAAAATACAGAATAAATATTCTGAATAGCACAAATCCTTCATCACACAAATGAAAACACACTACAGGAAATCTAATTCTAACACTATTGCACTAAGAGCAGCAAAGAAAAAACTCAAACTAAAACCTGAGCTTTCTGGCCTTCCTTGATGCAAAATCATCAATAATGTCATTATACGAAATCTGCTCCCCTATTGAATGATTGATACTGATAACAGCAAGGCCAGTGAGTAGTAGCTTGTGCCAAAAACCGCCACTGGCGTTACGGAAAACGCTCTGTTTCTCGCTGAGGAGGGCGAAAGAAGGCCATGCTCTCCTTCTCGCTCCCTCCCTCTCCATTGATAGAGACAGAAAGAGAGAGGAAAAGCGTCTCGATCTATCTGTCTCAAGGAGAGAGAGGGGAAGCTCTCTGTGTAACTCGCTCTCTGCCTGAGAGAGAGAAGAGAGAGATCTCTTGCCCTTCCCTTTCTCTCTGCCAGAGAGAGAGGAGGAACCCAGAGAGAAAACACAGAGAGGCAAAAACTCTAATAATGTATATACATTATTTCCATTTCAATAAATTTCAGTCAAATTTCAATCTAAATTTAAATAAGCATCTCTCTCTGTGTTTCTCTCTCTCGCTCCCTGAGAGAGAAAGAGAGAGCAAAAACTCTGTGTTTCTTTCTCAGGGAGAGAGAGAGGAGGACATAGTCTGGTGGCCCGGGTCACATCTGTATTCAGTTCTCCTGGATATTAACCTCACAGACGCTCAAAATGAACCGTTATCAGTAAGGATCCGCAGCATGAGCGGATCGAAAGCGACTGAATGCCCCCAGCAAAGACGTTGGTAGCCTGAGACACCGGCGACGCACCGCCACCAGAGCTGTCCCTACCTCCTCAGAAACATTGAGTCAGTGAAGGAAGGCTCTCATTTATATCATCTGGCTGCCGCCGTAGTGACGTCAGAGCCGTTGCCTGGGAATCAAAGGCAGGTGAGATGGTGACGTCATGAGCCACACCTCCTCTGAGCTGCTGCTCACTGGATGCTTTTGCTTTTGACTACATTCACAGTTAAACTCTACAAACTGTTGCAAGTGAAAATCCCAGCAAGTGTAGGGGTGTTCTGATACATCAGTCAGATTGTTGGAAAATTCCAAAGCATTCCAAAGGCAGTGGAAAGAATAAAAATGATCAAGTGCAGCTCTACACTTTCATTTGAACATTTGTCACGTATGAATCCATTTAATACTGTAGGTTCATACATGATCATCCACAGCTGAAGCTCACATTCATGCACCTGTCCTGACAAGATGCTACATGCGATTCATTGTGATTCAAAAACTCAAAATTCAAAAACAGCAACAAACTCAGAGCAAGAGCTTTATAAATACCTTAAATGCACATTAAAAAGTGGATTCATTTCAAGAATTGTATTAACCATCAATATCAGCAGAAGGTGTATGAAAGAATGGAATAAACTGATGAATGGTCACAAGTGTTAAAAATACACGCTGTGACATGCATAAATAAGTGCACGTCAAAAAAGTGCATAAATACCCACCACAATTAGCTGCATGAAGACTAGGGCTGAGTTTAGTTAGCTGGGTTGGGTGTTAGCAGGGGAAACTCCAAACCAAGTGGAGGACTTCTTTGTGCGCAGGGGTTAACATCGCGGTGTCTGTCTGGCGTGTGCTGTATGAATAAAGACTTTATTTGCTTTGGTGCTTCTTGTAAATATTTGAGATGTCTGAAATTGAGGCGTTTATGGCCGCACCGTCACAGGTGGCCTTGGATGCATTTACAAAAGAGCAGTTGCTCATTATTGCTGAGCAGTACTCAGTAGTGGTTGTGGGTGATAAACGTGTTAAGGAGAATATTAAAGCATCCATAAAGTCAAAATTGATTGAGCTTGGTAAAATGTCTGATGAAAAACCAGATTATTCTTCCGGTCCTGCGACTTTGCCTTTTTCTATGCAAGGATTAACGTTTGAGCAACAGAGAGAGATTTTACTTTTGCAGATGGAGCATGAGAAAATTAAGCATGAGTTGGAAAGGGAGTTGTCAACTCATTTTAATCGGTGGCTGGGTGCGCATGATGTGCGCACTACTTTTGGAGATCTTTGTGATCTCATGGTGTTTGAACAGTTTAAAAATTGTCTTCTGGAACGTATTGCAATCTATGTTACAGAGCAAAAAGTTGCTGCTATGTTAGCGGAGGAATTTGTGTTGCTCCATAAGAGCATGTTAAAGGCGCGCTCAGCGCATCATGGTGTGTTTGGAATAGTATTAGTTCTGTTTCGGGGCAGTGTGTAGGGAAAGTTGGGCAATTGAAAACTGACCTTGAGGTTAGTGGCAGTTTTGATAAAAATAATGTTTGTAACTATTGTCACGAGAAGGGGCATTGGAAGGCGGACTGTCCTTTGTTGAGGGCTAAAACTTAGGGAGTGAAAACTGATGTTAAACCCGCTGCGTTCGCCGCGCCCGTTGGAGAGTGAGGTCACTCCGGTGTGATTACCCCACACCCTTGTTAAGAGGATGTGTTTGCCGCTTATGCTCCTTTTATTCGGGATGGGTCTGTGTCATTGGTAGGAAGTCATGTCAGGGTCCCTATTAAAATCTTAAGAGACACAGGGGCCTATGATTCTTACATTGTTAACTCGGTCCTGCCTCTGTCCGAGGAAACTGATATGGGTGACTGTGTTCTCAGTCATGGAATGGGGTTGAGGATCCTACCTGTTCCTTTGCACAGGATGGTTATCGACTGTGAGCTGGTTAAAGGTGAGGTAGTTGTGGTGTGCGGCCAGCGCGTGCCTATTGAAGGTGTACACTTGATCTTGGGCAACGGCGGCGAGGCGGGTAGTAGAGTTTGGTCTGACACTCCTCCGTCTCCTGTCGTCACAGTTGTTCCATCGGAGGGAAATTCCCGTTCTTTGTCGGAGGTCGAGCCATCATGCGTTGTTACAAGGGCTACGAGTAAATCTGTTCCTGGTGGGTCTCCTGATGGTAACGCTGAGGTGGTTTTGGAGGTCCGTCGCTGTCTGACTTTCTGCTGTCACTGTCACACAACGTGGTTGTGCAGGAGCAGCGTAATGATCCTTCTCTGAGAGAAGTTTTTTTGAGGATATTTTTGCAGAATGGGTTGCTGTTTAGAAAATGGCTTCCTATACAATCGCTGACAGAAGTCTTGTCGCATAAGGACATAGTAACTTAAAATGGCATATAACTTTATTTCTTATCAATCAATTGTTACAATCAATGGTTCATTTTAATGTCAAGGGCTTTCACACCAATAAGTGGGTGCAAAATGAAACCATCAAAAAGTCTTCTGATGTTCATAACTTGGTAAAGCCCATAACATCTGTTTTTGCAAGGACAAAAGTCTTGTCGTGTCTTTAAATGATTGAACCAATCACAGATTAGAACCTCACCTGTGACAAATACTGTAATTAACACCTTCCCAGGTGTGTATAAAAGATCCTCAGCACACCAGACCTTCATGTGAAGTGCAACCTGACCTCTGACAAAATGCCAAAGATTCAACCACAGACCAAAGTGCTGATCATCAAGAGCCTGAAGACCAAGTCTGCTGCTGAGGTGGCAGACATCTTTAATGCATCCAAACGTCAAGTGGAGAGGATGAGAAAAAGATTTGAAGAAACTGGTGACGTTCATGACAAGCCTAGATCAGGCAGACCCTGTAAGACAACTGTTCGAGAGGATCGTTTGTTGCTTCGACAGTCCAAGGCCAGCCCTTTTTCAACTGCAGCGGAACTACATCAGAACTGGTCACCAGAAACCCCTGTATCTACAAGAACAGTTTGTCGAATTCTCTCACGCGGTGGACTCCATGGCCGAATTAGTGCTCACAAACCAGCATTAAACAAAAGACAGCAAAAAAATCGTGTTGCTTTTGCCAAGGCCCACAGCTTGCAAAAAGGATGGACAGTGGAAAAGTGGCAGAAAGTTGATTTTTCTGATGAATCATCCATTGAACTGCATCCCAATCGCCGCAAATACTGCAGAAGACCTGTTGGAACTCGCATGGACCCAAGATTCACACAGAAAACAGTCAAGTTTGGGGGAGGAAAAATCATGGTCTGGGGTTACATCCAATATGGTGGTGTACGAGAGATCTGCAGAGTGGATGGCAACATCAACAGCCTGAAGTATCAAGAAATTCTTGCTGCCCATTACATTCCATACCACAAGAGAGGGCACATTCTTCAGCAGGATGGTGCTCCTTCTCATACTTCAGCCTCCACATCAAAGTTCCTGAAAGTGAAGAAGGTCAAGGTGCTCCAGGACTGGCCAGCCCAGTCACCAGACATGAACATTATTGAGCATGTCTGGGGTAAAATGAAGGAGGAGGCTTGGAAGATGAAACCGAAGAATCTTAATAAACTCTGGGAGTCCTGCAAGACTTCTTTCTTTGCCATTCCAGATGACTTTATCGATAAGTTATTTGAGTCATTGCCAAGACGTATGGATGCAGTTCTCCAAGCTCATGGGAGTCATACACAATATTAATTCTTTTTTCCAAGGCACCATGACTTTATGTTCTGATGTTATTGTAGTATGTTTGTGTATTCAACATAATATATTATTTCTACTGTACATTGTTTCTGTATGCGACAAGACTTTTGTCCAAGCAAAATCTGACCTTTCTGTTCTAATTAAATGATAAAACTCAATGAATGATGAAAAAACTTTATTTTGGAATAATAAACATAATCTAGAGGGCTTTGCCTTTCATATGAGCCATTTCTGATTCCAATTGATCAACTACAAGTCAAGTTATTATTTGTTGTTCCTACAACTTGGACAAGTGACAAGACTTTTGTCAGGGACTGTAGATGAAGGCATTGTCACAGTTTATCTCTATATTCAGCATTCCTAAAGTGATCCAGACTGACCAGGGTCTAATTTTTCATCTCATATGTTCGCACAGGTGTTAAAGTTGTTACGTATCAAACAGAATCAGTCATCGGCGTATCATGCCCAAAGTCAAGATGCGCTGGAACGGTTCCATCAGACTCTGAAGTCTCTTCTGCGGGCATATTGTACAGAGTTGAATAGAGACTGGGAAGATGGGCTTCCGTTGGCTCATGTTGGCTGCTCGGGAAGCGGTGCAGGAGGGTACGGCCTTTAGCCAGAATGAGCTGGTTTTTGGGCATACGGTGCGGGGTCCTTTAGCGGTGCTGAAGGATGGCTGTGTTGGGCCCAAGCCGCCGAAAAATCTTATTGACTTTGTTAATGGCTTCAGACATCGCTTGTTTGTATCTGGGTGTATGGCACGGGAAAAACTGTGTGCATCTCTAAGTAAAATGAAAAAGTTGTATGATCGACGCACTGAACGACATGAGTTCAGTCCAGGAGATCAGGTTTTGGCACTAGTGCCGGTTGCAGGCTCGCCATTTCAAGCCAAGTACACAGGTCCATATACGATCACTGACAAAATTTCAGATTTGAATTATATTGTGGCCACACCTGGACAGAAGAAAACAAGACGACTTTGCCATGTCAATCTCCTGAAACCTTACTACACGCGTGTAGTTGGCATCGGTGGGGATCAGCATGTGAATGACTGTGTGCATCCGGCGCTTGCTGTGACTTCGGAGGGTATGGCACGGGAGGGAGATGGGGTGCCCGAGCCGGATGAGAGTTTGCTCTTTGGGCGTTTAAAAAATTCTGAATCCTTGTGTAACCTGGATAAGTTGGATAAGTTGTTGGCTTACCTACTGGAGTCAAGCCGAATCGAACTGTCGGTGTTGATACACCAGTTTCCTTGTTTGTTTGGCGATACTCCCTCACGAACAGCTGGATTGAACATGATATTGATGTTGGGGATGCGCAGCCAATTAAACAACACTTTTATCGTTTATCGCCAGCTTAACGTAGTCTTTTGGATGCTGAGGTTGATTATATGCTTCATAACAACATAGCAGAACAGTCGTCATCTAGTTGGGCTTCTCCGTGTATTTTGGTCCCAAAACAGGATGGGACGCCTCGGTTTTGTACTGACATGAGAAAAGTCAACTCAGTGACAAAATCAGATTCATTTCTGTTGCCGCGCATGGATGATTGTGTTGATCAAGTGGGGTCTGCCAAATTTGTAAGTAAGTTCAATTTACTGAAAGGGTATTGGCAAGACCCTTTATCCCAGCACGCACAGGAAATTTCTGCGTTCATTACACCATCAGGTCTGTATTCCTATAAGGTAATGCCATTCGGGTTGAAGAACCGCAACATTTCAGCGGTTAATGAACCGAGTGGTGTCCGGCTTGACTGGCTGCTCTGTCTATCTGGATGATTTGGTGGTATACAGTGATACCTCGCATCTTCAGCGCATCTGTGCGCTCTTTGAGCGATTGGTTAGTGCCGTGGTGGAGTATCCGCGCCCACCACAAAAAAAAAGAACTTCAAAGGTTTTTGGGCTTGGTGGGTTATTATAGGAAATTCTGTAAAAAATTCTCCACAGTTGTTTTTTTCTCTTACCGAGCTGCTCAGGGCTGGGGCTCAGTTTAACTGGTCGGCTGAATGTCAGCAAGCTTTTGACAGTGTGAAGTCTCTGCTGTGCTCCTCTCCAGTTTTTGAAAAACCGTTTGTTCTCCAGGTGGATGCCAGCCAGGTGGGAGCAGGTGCGGTTTTGCTTCAGAGTGGGGACCAGGACTTGTTGAGGCCCATTAGTTTCTTCTCTAAAACATTTAATAACTACCAGCGTAATTATTCGGTGATTGAGAAGGAGGCTCTGTCGTTAATTTGGGCTTTTCAGCAGTTTGAAGTTTATGTAGGCGCAGGAGAGTTGACTGTGGTTTATACAGACCACAATCCTCTGACCTTTTGTGTTCCCTTAAATGCCCCAAACCAAGGCTGACGAGGTGGTTGTTGTTTTTGCAGGCGTATAATCTGGAGATTAGGCACATCAAGGGAACTGATAACGTTATGGCAAATGCCTTGTCACGTGCTCCTTGGCATTAATCATTCGTTGCTATATCCTTCGATATCAAGAGGTTGCCTGTTTTGTTCACCTGCTTCTGTTTTCCCCTTAAAATCCTTTCCAGGTTTCCGAATTGCTGAGGATGGATGTGGCAGCTTGCAGTTTGAATAGCCAGGACAGAAGTCATCCAGTAATATGTGTTTAAAAAAAAAAAAAAAAGAAAATCATTTTTCTGCGTTTTGTTTGTATTGTGTCTGCCGGTGATCCCTTTGGGACACCGACTTTAAGGGGGAGAGGTGTGGCGGCCCTGCCTTATTATATTTTTAAGTAAGGGAAAGGTGTGGTGGACGTCAGCCAATTTTGCTGGGTGGACCCAGGGTATAAAAGCCCAGCCCACACTGACTTCAGGGCTCCTCTTTCTTTTCTCTCCACAGCTGACATCGGCCCGCATTGGTACACCTTTCTTTTCTTTTCTGACTCCAACAACACCCCACATTTCATAATGCTCACTCATGCACACCTACGCTACTGACAATGCTGACTTCCACATCCCACATTCATAGATATTTCCAAAGTTGTTTATTTGCTTTAAGTATAATAAATTTACGTTTATATTATTTTCCTTGGGTGTTCTTTCCCGAATTTGTCATGGCTTAGGAGCCAGGTTATGACAATGTGAACATCTCCTTTGTAATACAGCAGTTAGAGACAGAGCAGCACACAAGACAGCAGCAGGTGCTGGATATGTTAATACTAATGGAATCACCCTCCTTGAGGGATTACATAGATGGGTGAAGCATAGATGGGTGAGGATGAGTGAGACATAGAAAGATAAACTAATTGCACAAAACCTGACACCACATTTCCCCGTTTACGTAATGTTTATATCACGAAATCGGTGCAGTGTCAAACACTGGTTCATAATACATGGAAGGCACAATCACCTATAGGTAAATGAACTCAATACATAAACTTGGTTCATGTCTAACCAGAATTTTTAGGCCCTGTTTGAATTTGCTACCATGGATAGATGTCTGTTACCCTCCCTGTCTAATTTAGATTTTTAGTTTTGGTGTTTGTCACTTTAATCATTAATCTTTATTTAATTTGTTTTTCAGTCTATTTACACAAAATGATCTAATCACTCAAGGGGCCTTACACTTAGGCCAGTTGTATGTGCCAACTTTGGCACTGAGGCAGGGCTCCAATTCCTTAAAGATGGAGCATTATTTCTCACAGGAGTAAAGTTAGAGGGTTGAGATTTGGTCCTTGCTTTGCGGAGTTTTCTTTTTCTCGGTTTTTCCCCACAGGGTTTCACACAATCAGCTAGAGGTCCAGTGTCAGTCCACTGTTGGTGGAGTCACAGACACAGACCAACAACAGGAGAACCTCGAGCTCCAGGAGTCATTAAGATCAGAGTGTAATAGTATCTGAGACTTTACTGTAAATATTACATACAAATATTACGGCACAACTCGGTTATCCGCTGACAGTAGTAGAAGGTTTCTCTCATCCTCTGGGACACTAAGTCAGGATCAGCTGTGTGGTGAAGGAGAGATATGGCTTCCATACATTCATCTCTGATTGGCTGATCATCATATGTTCTGGATGATGTGGGACCTCCTTTTAGCTCCACTCTACTCTGGGATGAAGAGGTGGTTTTGGATTTCTGTTGCTCTTCATGCACCACTCAAGAAAGGGTTAGGGCCTTTGTTGCTTTGAATATCATAGAAGTTCCTGAAAGAAAAAAAGAACAAATACTGTATGTTCCTTATATGCAAACAAGGGATTTAAAATCTACATATCATTTTTGGAGTATGGGTCTTTCAAAGATGGGAAAAGTGCAACAATCCCGAGGGCATGGAACTCTTTTGTTGCTTTACTAACAGCTCTCCTGCAAGAGGGAAAAAATCTCTTACCATTTTTAAAAAAAAATTTTTTTATATACGTTTTTTGAAAGAGGATACAGGATTAAGTCGAAGCCTCTTACCCTTCTTTTCCATACATGTGAGCGACAATGATATTAACCAGTAACTGTGTGGTGGAATATTTCAAACTTCCAGTCTCTTCATACTCTTTAATCACAGTCATCCCTGCTGGTTTTGAATTTGCTCCACATTCTAAAAAAGAAAACATTATAAACATATTTACAACTACACTTATTTCTATGTTGTAAACAAATACATTCATCTAATACCTATTACATACATATTATTTGCATTTTTTAGGAATTATGTCTAATAAATAATGATTAAAATCTAGTTGTATACAAGTAGCAAGCACACTGTCCATCAAAGGCTGGCATCAAGAATCACTTGTGTCTCTGCTTAAAGTGCTTGAGACTGACAGTGTATCTGTCAGACTTGGAGAGGAGGAGCCTTCACACCTTTGCTGCAGGACACTTAGATCTGAAGATCACACACACACAAGTATAAGGCAAATAAAATCTAAAGTCCAGCACATTAAAACTATATCACAGACCTGGCTGGATATCACCTGTCTCAAGACAAAACATTACCATTACCTATAACTCTGCTTACCACAAGTAGTGAGGGTCACATATTCTGTCAGGTCTGAACGATCAGCCAGGTTCATAGATGCTTCAGTAGATGGGAGGTCTGAAATGCAGACAACACATGCAGCTTAATATGAACTGATTAAATACTGTACTTTGGAATTCTTATCATCCACTTCTCACAATCACATATTTTTGTCTGTGTCAAGATACAAATCTCTCAAAATATAAGTGCAGCAAAATATGAATTTTTAAATGTCCTACCATCATCACTGTAGATGAAAAAGCACAGATCTTTGAAACATCCTCATCCACCTCTGCTCACTGTTGATCTGTGACTTTCAGTGTTGTAGTCTCTGGGATAAGAAACTTCTGCTGGACTTCACCATAACAACTCCACGTTACAACATGTTTACATCTTTATTCATTTAATACTAAACATCTGACTTACCTGCACTGAGAAAATCTGAGAAGCAAGCCTCTTCGAGTTTAATGTACTTCTTCTTCCCTCCATGTTGTACTTTGATCAACAAGTTGGCTTGACATAAAGGAAGAAAATGTCATATGTCTGAGAATAACATGTTCAAGTTAATGTTTATCCCAACTACACACTGTTAAAATACACGTTTCTCACCGCTGTTCAAAACAGCAAGGCTACAGTTTATAAGCTCAACTGTTAGCATGCTAGCCAAAACTGACTTTTCAGCTGCGTCTGCGCCGTTGAGCCGGAAATTATTCTCTTAAAACACCGACATGCGGTTGCATTGTTGGATGGTTATTTCCAAAACAGTATTAATTACCTTCAAGATGCACGTCGTCATTAATTTGTGAAGCTTATCAAACAGTTTGTCATTACCGTCATACAGACACATCACACGCCACAGACAGTATGGCCGACATTAACGTTTGAGTGAAAGCTAACAGCTCCACAATGGCAGCTAAGGACAGTTAGCTAACTAATGCTGCGGGAGCTACTTGCTCTAAATAATGGAGTAAAAGCAATGGGGTTACGTTCAACATCAAGTTCGCAGTCATTAGCGGTACTATGTAAGTAGATAAAGTGAGAACAATGACAAAATATCACGCATTTAAAGTACTTTTTGATAAAAATCATGTTCTTACCAGCCTTGTGATGACGTTCCTTGTGCTGCTCATGCCGCGATAAAATGCGTCGTGAACTCCAGGGACAGAGTTAAAACCAGATCCTGAACACCAGGGAATAAACTCCAAAATTCAACTCGGCCTGGGTGTACACCTTAACACAAACTGTAGTCAGAGTTATAAAATAAACTCCAGAAATGTAACTCTTTCACACTTTTTTGCCTGACTCCAGATTTTAGTACTTTGTGAATTTGCTGTGTGTTAGTACATGTAGTTGTGTACAGTTCAGCTGCTGCTGTCCTTGGTGCTGAATTCACCAACCCAGCTGAATGGTCCTGAGTGCTTATTGTTGTAATTCATTTGGTATTTTTGAGAAGAATGAATATCATTAGTATGGGTTATGTTTTGGTTAGTGTTAGGCTTTCAGTTATGATGTGTCCTCATAACTATATTAAGACAAGAATCTGTGTGTGTGTGTGTGAGAGAGAGAGAGAGAGAGAGAGAGTTTGTCCTTTGATGCCTTTGATGTATCAACATTCTACAGCCTGATGTCACAGGCTGCAGTAAGTGGACACACAGCCAGAGACAAGTTCAGAAGTCAAACAGGAGCAGAAACAGTTGGACTGGACAGGACTTGCTCATGATTTAGGAAAAAAGAAGCACTTAGATATTTCTGCACAGTTATTGACAAGGAAGGGAGGAGCTACTGCTGTTACAAGGACAAGAGGAAACCACAGGAAAGTCCAGATCACCTCCAAGGTTTTCAGTAAGTCAAAACCTTTTTTAGTTGATGTCAGTGTTTCAGTTCAGTGGGATGTGTTTGTTAAATTGGCATGATGTCTAATCACACAAGAACTTCAGCCCAAAGGTTTCAGTGCATGTTCAGTTTATGCTGATTGTATCTGTGAGATTTTCCTATTGTCAACTTAGGTTTCCATTTTTGCTTCAAAGCATTATGGCTTGTGTTAAAGGAAAGGTGCCTATTTTTTCAAGTTTGTCTTTTGAACTTAAAATGTTCAAAAACATTCACAGGCTTTTATGTAAATTGAAATCATTTGTGGTTGTTGCTTTGGATCCTCCTAAATGATGGAGCATAAAATCCACAGTCCATGAGGCAAACATGAGGCTTCAGCAGTCTGACTTATATAGTTGAAACAGGCGTCTTTTTATCATTTAAGTTGAAGATCAACCACCAGTGCTTTGCATGTGGAAAAGTAGTTTGCCTGCAGCCACAGATCCAGACTCTGCAGTTAGTAACATACATTAATGGGATATGAATGTGTACAGATGGAGAGGGAGAGGAGGAGAGAGGAAATCAGTGCATCATGGGAAGTCTTCCAGCAGTGTAGACCTATAGCAGCATAACTAGTGGCTCATTCAGGAAAGCCTTACTCAGCTCTGACTATAAGGTTCATCAAAAGGGAAAGTTTGAAGCCTCCTCTTAAACATGGAGAGGGCGTCTGCCTCCAAGACCCAAACTAGTAGATGGTTCCACAGTAGAGGAGCCTGATATCTGAGGGCTCTGCCTCCCATTCTCTCTATTGGAGACTTTAGGAACCACAAGTAAACCTGCATTCTGGGAACACAATGTTCCAGGGTAGTAGGGGAAGGCTGCACTGCTGCTGTGACCCGGCTTGGTAACACAGCCGGCCATTGCCAACTCTTAACATTCTCCTCTCCTTAGCTGTGTCTTCAGTAGCTAAACTTGTGTATCTATGCTGAAGATTAGAGAGAAAGCTCTGTTCTAAAACGTCTCTCTGTTTTCAGCTCTCGGACTTTTGCAGCTTCTACCTCAGTCTCTACAGTTTGGAGTTTAGTCTCACTCCTGTGCTCTTGTTTGTACTTTGGGATATCAGCCTTATGTCACTGTTTACTGATCAATTACAGCCATATCAGAGCTGTGTTATGTTACTGATAATGCAAACCAAACTTTTCCTGCTTAACTGGGAAAAAGTTAATACAAAGAACTCTGAAATATCACATTCAGTGTGCAGCTCACACTGTTGGTGGTTGGGGTCTTCAGACTCCCTGAAAGCTGACATACAGTATTAGTTGAAGAAGGTAGTATTTTTATTTTGGATGAAACACATCCAGGTGTATCACTGTCCCTATATAGTGTGCTGACTTTCTAAATGTACCTTAGGACATGTTTTAAGACTCAGGAAGACTGTGCTTTCCAGTTTGCAGCCTCTAAACTTTGGAATAATCTCCCAGTAAGTCTGAGGTGTGTGGACTCTGTGGACTCTTTCACAAAGCAGATACAAATCCATCTGTTCAGACAGGTTTTTAGCTAACGTAGTATTTTATATTTACACTTGTGTTCTATATCTGCTCCTCTCTTGTATTTTATCTGCTGTTCTTATTGTTTTATTTATTTGTTTCTCTCTCTTTGACTGTGAAGCAGTTTGTGACTAGATTAGAGCCTTTGTGGAGGCAGAGTGATGAGTCTGTGCTTTAAATGAAAACTGGGATTGTGGAAAAAATCTTCTTACCTAAAAATACAAACCGTTCATCCTGCTTCATCCTGTGTCCTCGACACACTTGATAATGACCTCACAAAGAAACTAATCTCACTTAAGGTCTCACTGTTCTGCCAGTTTACTTCTGCAGTTGAGACCAAACATCATAACTCAAAGTGAATCTCTGAGCACAGACATGTTCAAATATACAGACTGCATATGAAGTTCAATAAGGGAAATATTTACAGTGACACTGAGGCAATAAATGTTCTCCTTCAAATCTTATACCAACAGCCTGTAAAAGAAACAGTGTTCTCCTGTTGGCTTTTTAATTAGCTCTTGAATTTAATGTTTTCAGATCAAGGCAAGGAAGGCCCCAGGCCCGGACGGGATCAGCCCTCGAATCCTGAAGGACTGTGCTGATCAGCTCTGCGGCGTGTTCAGTCACATGTTCAACTTGAGCCTGAGACTGGAGAAGGTCCCGGCCTTGTGGAAAACCTCCTGTGTGGTTCCGGTCCCGAAGACATCGCGTCCAAAGGAGCCAAACCACTTCAGGCCTGTTGCTCTGACGTCTCATCTAATGAAGACTATGGAGAGGATCATCCTGAGGCAGCTGCGAGAGATTGTGGGCTCACAACTAGATCCTCTGCAGTTTGCTTATCAGACGGGGATTGGGGTGGACGACGCAGTGACCTACCTGCTGCACAGATCACTGCTACACCTGGAGGACAGCGGGAGTGCTGTGAGGGTCATGTTCTTTGACTTCTCCAGTGCTTTTAACACAATCCAGCCGTCACTGCTCTGTGTGAAGATGGAGAACATGGGAGTGGACCAACACCTGGCTGCATGGACAAAAGACTATCTCACAGACAGACCACAGTATGTGAGGCTGCATCACTGTGTGTCTGATGTGGTGCTGTGCAGTACAGGAGCCCCTCAGGGTACCGTGCTCTCCCCCTTCCTCTTCACACTGTACACCTCGGACTTCACCTACAACACCACCCACTGCCACATCCAGAAGGTCTCGGATGACACAGCTGTCGTTGGCTGTGTTTCTGAGGGAAATGACCTGGAATACAGGAAGGTCATCAAGGACTTTGCCTGCTGGAGTGAGCTCAACCAGCTGCAGCTCAACACAAGCAAGACAAAGGAGATGATCATCAACTTCCAGAGGAAAGGACATCACCTCACTTCGGTGAACATCCAGGGATTGGACATCGAGCTGGTGGACAGCTACAAATTCCTGGGTGTTCACCTAAACAATAAACTGGACTGGTCTGACCACACCCATGCCCTCTACAAGAAGGGACAGAGTCGACTCCACCTGCTGAGGAGGCTGAGGTCCTTCGGAGTGTGCAGGCCTCTGCTCAGGACTTTTTATGACTCTGTGATGGCCTCAGCCATTTTTTATGCTGTTGTCTGCTGGAGAGGGGGCAGTACAGACAGGGACAGGGGGAGGCTCAACAGACTGATACGGAGAGCAAGCTCTGTCCTGGACTGTCCTCTGGACTCTGTGGAGGAAGTAGGGGAGAGAAGGATGTTGGCTAAGCTGGCATCCATCATGGACAACACCTCCCACCCCCTACATGACACTGTGGGGTCCCTCAGCAGCTCCTTCAGCTCCAGACTCCTACACCCGCGGTGTAAGAAGGAGAGGTACCGCAGGTCCTTCATCCCAACAGTTGTGAGGTTGTACAATGCCAACACATAATGAAACCATGTTACATATTACTATTGCTCTGCACTGCCATAATTCTGTTTTATGTTTACATACATGTATCACCAATCACTTTTCACTACAAAGACTCAAGCACCTTTTGTATATAGTATATAATATTTATAATCTGAGTACTTTTACCTTTGTTTTTCTCCATTGTGTTTTGGATTGTATATTGTTATTTTTTATATTTTCTTTTACTGCCGTTTCTATCTTTTTTCTATATGCTGCTGTAACAACTGAATTTCCCCGTTGTGGGATGAATAAAGTCTATCTATCTTATCTTATCTCTTTATCAGTGACATGATTGTCAGTTGTTAACAGTGTTTAAAAAAGTAATTAGTTATAGTTACTAGTTACTTCTCCCAAAAAGTAACTGAGTTAGTAACTGAGTTACTCCACTATAAAAGTAACTAGTTACCAGGAAAGTAACTACTTCATTACTTTTTTAAAGTTTAAAAATGTCAAAGATTTGGATTTTTTTTCAGAACAGGTTTCACAAGCCAGGTGCATAGAGTAGAACAGCAAAGACAGGTACCTGCACAGAGGCTTTAATATTCATTGCACCTTAAAAGACCACAACTGGTACAACTGTACTTCAAGAATTTTCTTCATCAGAAAAGTAAACAGTTTAAATATGAAGTTCTTTTAACTTCAGACAACTGACATACTATACTTAAAGTATTTTCTTTTTCACAAAAGTAAACAGCAAAATAAAACTCTAGCAAAACAAAATAAATAAATCACACTTTCACACACTCAAGACAACTGGTGGACATACAGTGCTCCAAGTATGTTCTTAAAAAGAAAAGTAAACAGTTTAACAGAACTGCTTTTAAAACAGTAGGCTACTGAAAATACTACTGTATAGAAATAGTACTGAAAGTAATAGCAATAGTACTGTACTGTAATAGTACTGAAATTTCTTGAACAAATCCAACTTTAATTCCTTAGCATTCATTCATTCATCTATCCATCCTCCTTCCTAACACTCATCCATGCATGCATTCATTCATCCACCCACCCAGCCTACCCAGTCATCTCACCATCTCAGCCATTAAACCATTGATTGTATCTTAAAAGTAGAAGCTTTTCAAACTTAAGTCAGAGGTCAGAGAGCCTGTTCCTCTTTGGAGTAAAGATGAGCTTCCCCAGGCTAAACAGTCTCTCTACAGGAGCACTGGATGGAGTGGCTGCATTGTATTTGAGAGAAATTTTCTTTATCAGTGGAAACCTATGAAGAGAGTCCATCCCTTGTGCTCCTGATTTAAAGTAATCTGCGACTTGACTTTCAGCAGTAGCAGAAGTGTCATCCTCGTCATCTAAGGCAAAGAACTCATCCTCTATGGTTGAGTTGGTATGTGTTGGTGTGCTGGTAGTACCTGTTTGCTGGTCTTCGTCTCAAGTACCTTTGCGGCATTCTGCCAGAAGACGTGCCTTGGCCTTATCCTTCTTGTCCTGTGTCCGCAGCCAACGTAATTTAAACCTAGGCAGAGTCACCGCAGCCAGGATAGCATTCTCGCTTTCCAGCACCTCTGCAAATCTTGTTTTAATTGCCTGAAATGACATATAATGCAAAGAACATATTAAACTATCTACACACACACACACACATTATGAGCATATTTTTTAAGAAAACATTTTACATTATAATTTTTACATAATGTATGGATGTATTTAACATATTTCAAAATAAATACTATCGTTCTTAGTGTAGCAATTGCCCCTGGAAGGTCAACCAGAATTTGCAGGCCACTCTTCAGCTCCAGGGTCTTGAACACCAATGTCTCCAGCGTGGGTAAGAGAGTACCATGGAAACAGTTGTCCTCTCCCTGAAGAATGTCTAGGGCTACTGTTAGTGGCTTCATTGTCATACAGTACTCCCTGAGGAACTGATGCTCTCTTTCTGTAATGGCTTTTAACCCAAACTTGGATGATATGGTGTTCAGCTCGACTATAGGGATCTCACAGATTCGAGCAAGGGCATCATAAAAAGAGTTCCATCTCGTAGTGCAAGGGACTATCAGCTTTCTTACAATGACTTCATCCACAGTCTCTGCGGCCACTGTCGAACAGCTAGCCTTGTTCCATAAGGCTGTGCAGTTTGTTGTAGCACTTCTGTATACTGCTTTCATTTCTGGTCTTGACAGAATCCACTTATCAACATCAGTACATGAAACAAGGTTTAATGTGTGTGATGCACATCTCTGATGTGGTGGCAAAGTAATCACATCATCATCACTGTCATCACCAACACTGTTTTGCAAGACATCGTTAATGTTTATAAAAGTCACCTCATCCTCCTCATCCTCAGAGTCATCTTCCTCGATTGGCTGATACTTTTTAAAGGCCTTGACAAAATTAGAGCCATTATCTGTGACAGTTGATGTTATTTTGTGGGAAATTCCATAGGATGAGTGAATATTATTGAGCTCAGTTGCAATACTGTCGTGAGTATGACGGCTCTTGAATCGTCTGCATGCCAGGGCAGCTTTACTTCCGTCTATGTCACAAGTTTTTGTGGAACTGGAGCAGAAAAATCCAGCTTTTGCTGCTTGGACGGCGTGGCGCCGTGTTCTCCGGAGCTCACGTTAACGACACCTGACCTGCTATCATTACCGGTGTCGACAGCGTTTTTGGCCAAAAGTTTAGTAGAAGCGTGTGCAGTCGAGAGATGCTTCATTAAATTGGAGTTGCTTACACAGGATGTGGACAAACCCTTTGCTCTGGGACACAATGTACACTCAACATGTACATTTTTACCTTTTACCTTGAAGAGAGCAAGAGAGATCATATTACTCCTGTACTAACTTCTCTTCATTGGCTTCCTGTAAAATCCAGAATTGATTTTAAAATCCTTCTCCTTACATATAAGGCCCTCAATGGCCAGGCTCCTTCATATCTCAAAGAGCTGATAGTACCATATCATCCTAACAGGCTGCTTCGTTCCCAGAATGCAGGTTTGCTTATGGTTCCCAAAATCTCTAAATGTAGAATGGGAGGCCGAGCCTTTAGCTATCATGCCCTCTCCCTATGGAACCAACTGCCAGTTTGGGTTCAGGAAGCAGACACCTCTCTAATTTTAAAACTAAGCTTAAAACCTTCTTGTTTGATAAAGCTTATAATTAGTTGTAGTTACAGTCCTAGTTATTTATTAAACTTATAGTTAGTCACAATTATCTCTATAGACACTGTTACAGTTAAGGATGTAGCCCTTAGTAGGGCTGGCTCAGGCAACTGAATCATCCCCTAGTTATGCTGCTATAGGCCTAGGCTGCTGGGGACATCCCATGATGTACTCATGCACTTCTTCTTCTTTCTCTTTCTCTCCTCAGACCCACTCTCAAATTTATTAGCCTTTATTACATGTCATTAACTCTGTGTCCTCTCTGTCCCGTAGTCCTGTGTTTGTTTCTCTCTGGTCTCTCTTTCTCTGTACCTTTCTGCAGGTACCTCTGGCTCCGGAGCTGCATGTCCTATGGTCCTGGCTCCACCCACCTGTTGCTGTTTATTGTTTACAATGATATATTTCTAACATGTTTAATGTTCCACTCTGCTACAGATAAATATTTGATTAATATTCTTTGCAGACTGTAATGTAAATAATTATCAGTCATGACAGCTTTTTGCCTCCGTGCTCTGTTTCATAATTCTAATCTGCTGAGCACACATTATCCAATAACTGTTCACTAACTGTAATGTAAATACTGACCCACATTGTCTGTATTATGCTGCATGTCTTTCTCCCCCTCTCCTCCATTCCTAGCTGTCCTATCTTCCTCCTTTTCCTCCTTTCACCCAGCCCGCCATCGGCAGGAGGGTCCCCATCTAAGCCAGGTTCTGCTCAAGGTTTCTTCCTGTTAAAAGGAGTTTTCCTTGCCACTGTCGCCTTAAGTGCTTGCTCTGGGGTCAGACTCTGGGTCTCTGTAAAGCGCTTTGAGACAATTTTGATTGTGGAAGGCGCTATATAAATAAAATTGAATTGAATTGAATTGAATCTATCCTACCACTGAATCGTGTGGTAGAGGCAGGATCCTGGCAAATAGAATCAGAGGTGAAGCATGCAAATGGTGAGGCCCCGACACCTAGTGGATGTCCTGAAAATCACTTGTTTGTCCCTGTTACCATGAGTCTACAGGTGATCACCTGCCACCCAGGAATTAAAAGAACCATGCCGTCTCACAGAGGTTCTGGTGGCCTTCCATGGAGCAAGAAGTGTGGGAATATGTGGAAGCATGCTCTGTCTGCACCCACAATAAGATCTCTTCCAGAGCACAGATGGGGTTGTTGCAGCCTCTCCCTGTGCCCACTCATCCCATGGCAGATATCTTCCTGGATTTTGTCACAGGGCTCCCAGTATCTGAAGGTAACAGCACGGTGCTCACTGTGGTGGACAGATTTTCTAAAATGACTCATTTTATAGCCTTGCCCAAGTTGCCATCAGCTAAGGAGACAGCTGAGATCCTTATGAGTCATGTGGTTCGCATTCACAGGTTTCCCAAAGACATTGTCTCCAACCAGGGGCCCCAGTTTGTTTCCAGGGGAGGAGTTCTGTGGACTCATCGGCACCACTGTCAGCCTCACCTCCGGTTACCACCCTGAGGCTAACGGCCAGACTGAACACCTCAACCAGGAGTTGGAGACATGTCTCTGGTGCCTGGTAGCGTGGAATCCGGCTTCCTGGAGGAAAAACCTGGTGTAGGTGGAATACGCCCACAACTCTCTTCCCATGTCAGCCACCGGTATGTCTCCATTCCAGTGTGTTTTTGGCTATCAACCTCTTATTTTTTCAGACACTGAAAAGGAGATCATCGTCCCATCAGTCCATGCCATGGTCCGGCGCTGCTGCGCATCTGGGCAGCCGCCCAGAAAGTCCTGCTCCACAGTGTGGATCGCATGAAGAGGGCCGCTGATCAGAGGCGGCGACCTGCCCCGGCGTACCAGCCTGGAAAGAGGGTCTGGCTCTCGTCACAGGACTTACCCCTTCAAGTCATCTCCAGGAAGTTGCCCCCACGATTTGTGGGTCCTTTCCCAGTGTCCAAAGTGATTGGTCCTTCCGCGGTGAGACTATGGCTGCCCTGATCCTTGAGGGACCCCTCCTTTCATGTCAGTCAGGTTACGCCTGTCGAAGAGAGCCCCATGGTTCCTGCTGCCAAACCTCCTCCACCTCCCCAGATGATCGACAGTGGTCCTGTCTACTCCGTCAAGTCCCTTCTGGCTGTCCACAACAGGGGCCGGGGTAGACAATTCTTAGTGGATTGGGAGGGCTATGGACCTGAGGAACGGTCGTGGGTTCCTGCAAACTTTATCGTGGACCCTGACCTCATTACAGACTTTTATGATAGACATCCACAGGTACCAGGTCCGTCAGGAGCTGTCCCTAGAGGGGGGTGGGTACTGTCACAGTGAGGAAATGTTATGTTTTGTCCTGTGCTTATGTTGTCTTGTGAATTCCACTTTCATTTTGTAATCTGTTCTCCCTTTGTGTTTCAGGTAGCTTGCCCTTCCTCTTGCGTTACTGCCAGTCTGATTGTCTTCCCCACCCAGATTGTTTCCACCTGTTCCCCATTACCTAGTGTCTATATATTGTCTGCGTCGCTCTTTATCCTGTGCCAGTTCGTCCTGTCTCTCGATAGTAGAACCAGTGTTTCCTCACCAGTCATTTTGTGTTTTGTCTTCGTCCTTTATTTTCTAGTTGCCATTTCCTTGCTAAGAGTGATTTTGTGTTTTTGTAGTCTTTTATTTTTGTTGACTTTTTGCCTGTTATTTTGAACTCCATTGTTGAGTCATGCATTTGGGTTCAATCCTTGCTCAGTCATGACAGGCTGTGCACTGTGTAAAATGGCAACAAAGGTAACACAGGATATATCCAATACAAAATGATGGTCATAGATGAGCTCTCAACTTACTTACAACCAGGGATGCACTGTAAAATATTACAACAGTGTAATGAATTTGTAAAAAGTCATGATGTAAATAATAAAAACCAGCAGATGTATTGTAAAGTGTAAGGTAGGCTGCACTGTTAAAAGCACAACAACCAGGGTGACAACGTGGAAAACATCATAAGGGAAAGGACTGTCAGAAATATGTGATGCAGTGAAAATGAAAATGAACAATGACACCATCAGCAGTAAAAGTACACAAGTATTATTAGCAGCCAGAGGATTCACTGTAAAACATGAAAACAGGGTGAACACCAGATATACACTGTAAAATGACAGATGAAGTTGGAAAACTCTTTTAACGTTTTTCAAATAAACTTCACAGCTTCTTGTTTTAGTCCAATTTCAGCTGCTGGTTTTCACTCTCATCTTCTCTGAGTCTTTTTTTAACTTGACCTTTAAAATTCATAGAATCGAGGCTCAAACTCTTCAGAGTAGTCAGGAGCTGAGCGTTCTAACTCTGTGAACTCTGTGCCAAGTTTACCAGGAATCATTTAGAAGAGTTTAACAAATAAACTGCTTTAATACATGAATCTGAAAAGGTCTGTGTGAGTGAAAGAGACAGACATGTACAGACTGAACTATCTGTTCAACAGTGAGAGAGTTTCTCTAACAGGAGGAGACTCTCTCTGCTACACTCTACACAGAGACACTGAGGAATCAGACCACCAGAGCTCAAACCCAAACCCAGGATACAGAGGTTCAATGAATGTGGTGTTGAAGGTGAAGAGGTGGATCAGTGAGTCAGAGGAGACACTGTAGAAGGACAGAGAGCCAGCAGGACAGTCCACATACACTGCTACTCTGTCAGAGACAGAGGAAGATGATAAAGAGGAGGAGGAGGAGACAGGTGTCTCTCTGTTGTTGTGCCAAACAAAGTAACCACCATCAGAGCAGTACAGACTCCAGGACTGATTGTTCTCTCCAAACACACAGATTTCTCTGTCTCCTTTCCTCCTGATTCCTCTGTAACTCACTGATATATAAACCCTTCCTCGCCACTCGACCTCCCAGTAACAGCGACCAGTCAGACCATTACTACACAGCAGCTGAGACCACTGATCAAATCTGTCTGGATGATCAGGATATGACTGATCCTCCTCCACACGTGTCACCTTCCTGTTGTTGTCAGACAGTTTGATCTTTCTGTTTACTGTGTTTGTGTCGATGGTGAGTTCACAGAAATCTGATGGAGAGAAGAAGACACAACACAGCTGCAGTTATTGATCTATCACCTGATCATTGATTGACACTTTGAAGATGGTTGAATGTGAGCTGCTTTGTTTTCAGGAATCAAATGAAAACCACACTTACACTTCCTCAGACCTGGTCTCAACCATCGGACTCCACCAGGCTCCACCCTGAAAGGAGGAGGGGGGTCAGACCAGCACGTTCTCTTTCAGCATGCAAACATGGACATTGCATGGTTCTCATACACAGATTGTTTGATTATTCTGTTCATTCAGCAAAGAGACAAAGGACCTGGAGTCCTTATCTTGGAATTATACGGAGCAGGGAGGTGACATGGAGGAAAGATTTCATCATTTGTCTTCTCCATTTGATATCACTTTTGGTGTCAGACACAAAAAAGATCTCACAATGACAAGATCAGGATCTCAGAGAGGTTCAGCTGATTACTGATCATGGATATTTTAGAAGACAGAGACATGATCAGAGACCTGATTTCATTTCCTCCTTGGTCTGAGACACTGGCAGGTGAATGTCTCTGAGCAGTGTAGATGGTCTTATTATTGTTGGGATGTTATTAGTGTGTCAGCACTGAACAGGTATCTAAAGTCTCTGGCTTTGTGCTGATGCAGCATGAAATGTAGTCTGAGAAAATCCTTGCAAAATCCATCTCAAAAACAAGAGAAAATGATGAATAATTGAGTCTAGAAAGTTCTGCTGACCTTCAGTAAAATTTACTTTGAACAATCCTACTCAAGTTGGCTGTTTATCCACTGATAAACAGTGCACCCGGAAAATATTCACATTGCTTCACTTTTTCCACATTTCGTTATGTTACAGCCTTATTCCAAAATGGATTCAAATCACGTTTTCCTCAAAATTCTATGCACAACACCCCATAATGACAATGTGAAAACAGTTTTTTTGAAATGTTTGCAAATTTATAAAAAATCAAAAATCAAGAAATCACATGTACATAAGTATTCACAGCCTTTGCTCAATAATTTTTATGCACCTTTGACAGTAATAGCAAAGTGTGAAGGGAGCGTGGCAAAGAAAGCATTTCATTGCATAGTGTGAACAGTTGCTTTGTACTGTGTAAATGACAATAAACCTTTTTTTTAATAAAGCCTCAAGCCTTTTCAAATATGATGTCACAAGCTTGGCACACCTATCTTTGGGCAGTTTCGCCCATTCCTCTTTGCAGAACCTCTCAAGCGCCATCAAGTTGGATGGGCAGCATCGGTGCACAACCATTTTCAGATCTCTCCAGAAATGTTCAATCAGATTCAAGTCTGGGCTCTGGCTGGGCCACTCAAGCACATTGGTCTGAAGCCACTCCTTTGTTATCTTGGCTGTATGCTTAGGGTTGTTGTCCTGATGCTGAAAGATGAACCGTCGCCCCAGTCCGAGGTCAAGAGCACTCTGGTTTTCATCCACGGTGGATTGCTGAATAGATGGTGTGGTGACAGGGTCTTAAGTTGTTTGTTGCAAACTTGTCTATGCTTTGCCTATCTATACTTTGTTTCACTGTGTGTGCACTGAAATATGGGGATTTACGGGATTTCATGGGGTGTTTACCAGGTCAGACTCCAGCTGTCTGTGTATCACTCCCTGCCAGGTCTGACACCTGCAGTTTGTGTATCACTCTTTGTCTAGCACTACTGAACCTTGAAGGAACTATTATTAAAAGTTGCAGGAGTAAAACTGGGATGAGATTGGCTTGGACAATTTTTAAAAAATGAACAAGGAAACTCCCTGTCACCATTAGATAACGACTTAGGGTCAAAGCCGAGTTAACGGGTGGCATCAGTGTGGAGTAGAGAGGACACCTGTAAAAATCCGCCCTGGAGTATATTTGAAGAGGCAAAAGTAGATGTGATAACTCCTGACTCCAATAAAAACTGGCTGAGCTTGATCAATGAAAATGGAATTGGACATGCCCAAACGTCAAAATACGCTCAGCCATGTCCTTCAAAACAGGTGCAGCCTGCCGTATAAAAGCTGATGTACACTTGGGGAAATTGAGATGTTCCTGCAGGACTTCTCATGCTTGTAGATTATGTGTTTGTAGAATAAAGCTTTTCTAGACTCTACCTCTCTGATATCCAGCACCTGATTGACTCAGGTGCCGGATTGCATTTTTCTCTGAAGAAGATTTGAACACTTAGAATTTTTTGAGAAGACAAAAGCTTAAGAGAGATAAGATTAAGGTGTGGGGACTCAGCCGGACCTGAACCCAGCTTCAACTGGCCCTTGACGGGGTTCATCCATCCAGCCTGAACGAGCCACATCAATGGCTGTCCTTCTGGAAGGTTCTCCTCTCTCCACAGAGGAACACTGGTGCTCTGACAGAGTGACCATCGGGTTCTCGGTCACCTTCCTGACTAAGGCCCTTCTCCCAAACCCCTCTTCCAAACGCCTTCCATTTGTGGATGATGGAGGCCACTGTGCTCATTGAGACCTTTAAAGCAGCAGAAATTTTTCTGTACCCCTCTCCAGATTTATGCCTCGAGACAATACTGTCTCTAAGGTCTACAGACGATTCCTTTGACTTGGTTTTGGTTTTTGACATGCTTGGTTTGTGCTCTGACATGCACTGTCAATTGCGGGACTTATATAGACAGGTGTGTGCCATTCCAAATCATGTCAATTCAACTGCATTTACCACAGGTGGACTCCAATTTTAATAAATTTGCAAACAAAAAAACAGTTTTCACAGTGTCATTATGGAGTGTTGTGTGTAGAATTTTGTGGGAAAAAAATTAATCCGTTTTGGAAAAAGGCTGTAACATAACGAAATTTGGAAAAAGTGAAGTGCTGTGAATACTTTCCGGATGCACTGCATGGGCTAAAGTCAGCATTGTTGGACTCAAGAAATATCTGCAGTCATTTCAAACAAACTGGAACTTGATCTGACCTGAGAGTCTCCAGGGTACAGTGTGGACTCTTCAGTCCAGCAGACAGAAGCTTCACCCCTGAATCCCGCAGGTCATTGTTGCTCAGGTCCAGGTGTCTCAGACTAGAGGACTGGGAGCTGAGAACTGAGGACAGAGCTTCACAGCTTCTCTCTGAGAGGTTACAGCTGCTCAGTCTGAAGAGGAAACAATGAAGAAAAAGTCAAATATTTGTGTTGAAAGGACAATCAAAGGAACAAAACTCTCAGTTTGCTCTGCAGCTCACAGCAAACTAACAGACCTGCATTTGAAAACTGGGCCAAACATCAAACACAGATTTGATCAGTGAAGCAGAAATATCAGTTCTTTAACCAATGAAGAGTTTCTACATTGATGATCATCTTTCATTGGCTTTGATTCAAATCCTTTCTGTTTTATTCTCAACAAGTTGGAGACATGACAGTTAAATTTTCAATTCAGTTCAATTTATATAGCTCCTTCCACAATCAAAATTGTCTCAAAGAGCTTTACAGAGACCCAGAGTCTGACCCCAGAGCAAGCACTTAAGGCGACAGTGGCAAGAAAAAATCTCCCTTTTAACAGGAAGAAACATCGAGCAGAACCTGACTTATATGGGGGACCCTCCTGCTGATGGTCGGGTTGGGTGAAAGGAGGAAAAGGAGGAAGATAGAACAGCTGGGAATGGAGGAGAGGAGGAGAAGGACATGCAGCATAGAAAACATGATACAAACAGGGTTGACAGTTGTTGTGTATTGACACCCTAAGTTTATGTCTTTAAGATATGGTTACACCCCCCCCTTTTTTGTGTTGTGCTGACGTCATCGTCGTCAGACCTGAGTTGAAGAAGTAAAGTACCCGTTACAAGCTACTTTCCCTGGTCTCGTCTTCCTTCATTATTAGTTGTAATACTAAGAAAGTATAGTGAGTATACAACAAAACTGGCGACGAGGTAATGCGTCCTCACATTGTGTTTGTTATTTTCGGAGCAAAGTCCGAGATTTTTGTCACGAGTATTTTTGTCGCGTGTGTGTAACGCGTAGTCGTCATTCGGCCACGGCGTCTGCTGCCTGCAGTGTGGATGAGACTACACTGACACGGAGGACAGCGTTCCTGCGGGGGAGAAGGAGAACTCTCCATGGGCGGAAAGGAGACGGAAAGAGACTATAAAAAGGGACAGCAAGTAAAACGAAAATAAATAAATAATAAAGGAAAAGACAGTACAAGAAGTGAACTGATTAACTGTAAAATAAGCTGAAAGAAGCACAAGGATAAGAATAATTGTTGAAAGTAGAAGAAAGTAACAGTGCTTGAAAATGGCTGGACTAGTCGGAAATATTGGACCATTTGAAGAAAACACTGAACAATGGAGTTCATACACTGAGAGATTTGAGTATTTTGTGCTTGCTAACAAGATTGGAGAGGATGTCGTAGTACCAACTTTTCTAAGTGTTATAGGGGAAAGACATTCAACTTACTGCATGAGTCTGCTGCAACCTGACAAGCCAGGAGACAAGACCTATGATGAAATAGTGTCAATATTAAGAAATCACTACTCTCCTAAGCCACTGATCATTGCAGAGAGGTTCAGATTCCATAAGAGGAACCAGGAAGAAGGTGAATCTGTTGCACAGTTTGTAGCTGTGCTTAAACGGCTATCTGAACATTGTGAATTCGGACTCTCACTCAATGATACCTTACGTGACAGGCTAGTGTGTGGCCTGCGTAGTGAGGCTATCCAGAAACGACTGCTTACTGAGGCTAATCTGACAGTGGAAAAGGCTATAGATATAAGTACATCGATGGAGATGGCTGCACGGGAAGCACAGCAACTGAGTGTGTCAACCCAAGTGCATAAATTATCCCTTGAGCCCAAGAACAAGGCAGCATCTACCAAACCATGTTACCGTTGTGGGAAAACAGGACACCAGGCATCAGAGTGCTGGTGTAAGGACTTAGACTGCAGAAACTGTGGTAAGAAAGGCCACATTGAGCGTGCCTGTAAAAATAAAAAGGCTCAGACACACAAGCAGCACATGGAGACAAAGAAAAGTGGTTTCTTCAGAAACAAAAAGAAACATGTGAACAAGATGGAGCATGAACAGGATGAGCAGAGTGACTGCGAATCTGATGATGAAGATACAGTTCATGTTTTATCTCTTACTGACAGTGATGATGAATACTGGGTCACACTTCTGTTAGAGAGCCAAGCTCTGCGGATGCAGGTGGACACAGGTACACGTGTATCCATGGTATCAGAAGCTGTTTACAAGGAAAAGCTACAGCACCTCACTCTTCGAAAGACAAAGTTGAAGTTATGCACTTACACTGGTGAACCTGTCCTGGTGTTAGGTGTGGTGGATGTCACTGTGGAACACAATGAACAGAAAAAGACGCTTCCACTGTACATCATTCCAGGAAACCGTCCGGCTCTGCTAGGCCGCAGCAGATGGCTGAGAAAGCTCAGATTGAACTGGCAGGAAGTGTTCCTATTTAAGGATGGAGACACAAGCCCCTACACGAGATCTTAAAGAAGCATTCCAAAGTTTTTGATGGAGAACTTGGAAGCATGAAGGACATCACAGTTAAGCTGACAATCAAACCAGGAAGCACACCAAAGTGTCTAAAAGCTAGACCTGTTCCATATGCCATCAAACCCAAGGTAGAGGCAGAGTTAGACAGACTAGTGAAGAGTGGAGTATTGGAATCTGTGAGCACAAGTGAGTGGGCTACACCGATTGTTCCAGTCATGAAAAGGGACGGAAGCCCACGGATCTGTGGTGATTTTAAAGTAACTCTGAACCCTGTCCTGACAGCAGAACAGTATCCATTGCCCCTCATTGATGACCTCTTTTCAGGGTTAGCTGGAGGACAGAAGTTTAGCAAGATAGATTTATGTCAAGCATATCTCCAGATGCATGTTGATCCAGAGTCACAGGAACTGTTGACCATAGTGACGCACAAAGGTCTATACAGATACCGGAGGCTCCTTTTGGAATAACCTCTGCTCCAGCTTTTCCAAAGAGCAATGGACCAGATTCTGAGTGGGCTTCCAGGTGTCCAGTGCTACCTGGATGACTTGCTCATCACAGGACCAGACAACAGTCTCATTTAAGAAACCTAGAGGCAACACTGCAAAGACTGGAGGAATATGGTCTGAAAGTCAGGAAAGACAAGTGCGAGTTTTTAAACCATCTGTTGAGTACTTGGGACACGTAATCGATAGCTCGGGACTCCACAAAGCACCATCAAAAGTGAAGGCTATTGTGGAAGCTCCATCCCCAAAGAATGTGAGCCAACTGAGATCATTCCTGGGTTTGTTGACCTACTATGCCAGGTTCGTGCCCAACCTTGCCAACAAGCTGAAACCACTGCATGAGCTTCTCAACAAAACCAAGTCATGGAACTGGACAAACAAATGTGAGGGAGCTTTCAAGGAGGTGAAGACCGCCCTCTCTCGGTCTGAGGCCCTCACCCACTTTGACCCGGCATTACCACTTCAGTTGGCATGTGATACCTCCCCTTATGGTGTGGGTGCGGTTGTGTCACACATCATGCCGTCAGGGGAAAAGAGGCCAATTGCCTTTGCGTCACGAACATTGAGCAAAGCTGAAAGTAACTACGCACAGATTGAGCGTGAAGCTTTGTCTATTGTGTTTGGAGTGAAGAAATTCCACCAGTATCTCTATGGCCGAAAATTCATGCTGTTGACTGACCATCGACCTCTCACCTCCATCTTTGGTCCTCATACTGGCATTCCGTCACTTGCAGCCAGTCGTATGCAGCGATGGGCTCTGTTACTGTCTGCTCACCAGTATGACATCAAGTACAGGAAGTCGGACCAGCATGGAAATGCTGATGGGCTCTCAAGACTCCCATTACTGGTCACACACACTGAGCCAACACGAGCTGAGATCTTCTACTTCTAAGAAGTGACTACTGCTCCAGTGACCTCAACTCATGTCAAGAAACACACACGTACTGACCCAGTCATGTCTGAGGTTTTGGACATTGTCATTTGTGGGAGGAGAGGAGAAATGACACCAAGCTTAAAGCCTTACCTGATGAGAAGAAATGAGCTCTCAGTCCTGTCTGGATGCCTGTTGTGGTGCTATCGTGTCATTATACCACCACCACTAAGAGAGAAAGTGCTGGCTGAGCTCCACACTGGACACTGTGGCGTCGTGCGCATGATGAAAGAAATTGCACGTAGCTACTTTTGGTGGCCAGGTCTGGATGCAGCTATAGAAGAGAAAGCAAAGTCATGTTCTGCTTGCCAGAAACTAAGAAATCTTCCACAGCTGGCTCCCTTACATCCATGGGACTGGCCTGAAGAACCATGGCAAAGTCCATGTAGATTTTGCTGGACCACTAGAGAACCACATGTTCTTAGTTGTAGTGGACGCCCATAGCAAATGGCCTGAGGTTGCCATCATAAAGAGTGCTTCCTCAGAGAAAACCATTGAAGAGCTAAGGTCTATCTTCAGCCGTTTTAGTCTGCCACAACAGCTTGTCAGTGATAATGGCCCACAGCTAGTGTCTGAAGAGTTTGAGACATTTATGGTGGAGAATGGTATTCAGCACATCAAGTCTGCACCGTATCATCCAGCCACCAATGGGCTTGCTGAAAGATTTGTACAGACCATGAAGCAAGGTTGTGCACCTTCAACAGAGAGCTCAAGTAGAGAGACGAGCGAAAGCAAAGTGTCGGAACTTCACAGCTGGAGACAGTGTTCTTGTCCGGAACTACACCAAAGGGGTTAAGTGGGTGCCTGCGACAGTAATTGCAAAGACAGGGCCTGTGTCATATACAGTGGAAAGCAGTGATCATCTCATCTGGAGAAGACACGATCAACTGCTCCACACTTCTGGTGCCCGTGATGACACACCTCAGCCAGAACCCCTTGCTCCAGAGCTGCAGACATACCAGGAAGAACATCTGTCATCTGAAACACTCCAGGAGCAACCTTCAGGGATGAACAATGTTCCAGGCACACCCAGACCTGCTCAAGTGCCTACACCTGACACCATGTCTCCTAGACCAGAACTCATACAGTCCTCACCAAGAGACAGTGGAACTGACTTACTTACAGGTTGTTCTTACCCTAAAAGAGACAGACGACCTCCTGATAGACTGTCATTCTAGTCTAGAGACTAACCCTTGACAGTGGGGCATAATAATCCCCAGGGTTTAGTCTGGGAATTGAGGTAGTCTACCCTCTTTCCCTAGTTCAGGCAAATGTTCTATTTTTCTTTGTTGAAGCAGAGACTTTAAAGAGAAGTGATGGTGACCGTGAAATGTTTTACCTTTGCTAAGTGAACATCAGAAGTAAAGGGGGAGGGATATGTTGTGTATTGACACCCTAAGTTTATCTCTTTAAGATATGGTTACCCCCCCCCCCCCTTTGTGTTGTGCTGACGTCTTCGCTGTCAGACCTGAGTTGAAGAAGTAAAGTACCCGTTACAAGCTACTTTCCCTGGTCTCGTCTTCCTTCATTATTAGTTGTAATACTAAGAAAGTATAGTGAGTATACAACAACAGTGAACAATGTTAGAGGGCCAGCATTCAGATTACAGAACAGTTAGCAGATACTGTGTGCTCAGCAGATTACAGTTATGATAGGAAACAGGGCACAGAAGCAAAAAGCTGCCATAATTGTAGACAATAAACAGCGGCAGGTCGGTGGAGCCAAGATTATTGGAGTTTCTCTCCCTCTGTCCAAGATCTCTTCCAGAGCCACTGCAGGAGCAGAGCTCTGAACATAGTTAAGGACTCCTCACATCCTCTCCACAGATTTTATGAACTGCTGCCTTCGGGCAAAAGGTACCGGAGCATAAAAGGCAGAACCTCCAGACTCATCAACAGCTTCCTGCCACAAGCTGTTAGATTACTGAGCAGCTGAACCAACCACAGACATTCCCACCAAAAGACAGCTTAAACAGGTTGTCTTTTACCCGGCACTGGCCACTTTAACGCTCAGCACTGGCACTTAAATGACAGTCTGCTGCTATGGACATTTACATTTACTGAAAATTCTTTTGCACAATGGGCGTCTGGAAATATGTTTGGGGAGGTGGGGGGGGGGGGTCTCAGGGGTGGTGGGTCAGGGGAGAGGGCCTGTTTGTAGGGAATGAGAAGTGGTGGAATGTAACAAAGTATTTGTACTTCGTTACTGTTTTTAAGTATTTTATTTTTTTTACTTAAGTAAAAATATTAATGCATACTTTTGATTTTACTCCATTACATTTTGCAGCAATTATCTGTACTTCACTACACTTCTAAAATTTATGCCATTACTCGTTACATGTTGTGAACATAATTTTCTCAAAATCTAGCTACCTGGGCGCCTCACTAGGCAGCCCCCTGCCCCAGTGCATGTGCATGCTTGTGTGTGTGTTTCATTCACTTGGTGTGGGTAAAATGCAGAGAGTAATTTCCCCAGGAGGAATCAATATTTTTTTTTTAAAATGGCACAGCCCTGACACTGAGACAGCCCATTGCGTGAGTACTTTTACTTTAAAAAATACTTTAAAGTAAATTTACAAGTAAGTACTTAGTACTTAAGTGAGATTCTTGATGTAGTACTTACACATTCACAGTAAATGTTTTGAGGGATATTTGTACTTTTACTTAAGTACTAAGCTTCAGTACTTCCTCCACCACTGGGATTGAGTGTTTGTTTTCAGTACTTATTTAGTATTTATTCGGATTTTTATTTTCTTTGTTTCTACCTTAATTCTCCTGACCCCAGGAAGCGCTGTCTCATTTTATCTGCACTGCATTTGTATGTACAGCAAAGTGACAATAAAGCCTGATTTGATGATCTCTCTTGCTAATTCCAGTCAGTACTCTCGCTGCAGCATTTTGGATCAGCTGGAGGCTTTTTAGAGAGTTAACAGGAAATCCTGATAATAGGGAATTACAGTCGTCCAGCCTAGAAGTAACAAATGCATGGACTAGTTTTTCAGCATCACTCTGAGATGGGATGTTTTCTTACTGATATTGCACAGGTGAAAAAAGGCGGTCCTAGAGACTTGTTTTATATGCGAGTTAAAGGACAAATTCTGATTAAAAAATAACTCCAAGGTTCCTCACAGTTGTACTAGATAAACTGTTTCTGAGGTGTTTAGGATCAAACAAAATAACCTCAGTTTTGTCTGAATTCAGAAGAAGAAATTTCATCAAGCAAGCAAATGTCTGTCTCAAAGAAATGAAGGCCTTGTAGTATGGCTAACTGAAGTATGGCTAACTGATCTATTTCATCTGGCTTCATAGATAAATATAGCTGGGTAGCATCTGCATAGCAATGGAAACTTGCTTCCTGATAATATTGCCCAGGGGAAGCATGTATAAGGTGAAAAATATCTGTCCAAGCACAGAGCCCTGTAGAAGTCCATGACTAACTCTGGTAAAAGTGGAGAAATCGTCATGAACATAACATGAACAAACTGGAATCTATAGGATAGATATGAAAGGATTTGACACTTAATATTAAATCTGGTGAGTTTGTTTCACTTCATGTGTATTTGTCCAATTACTTTTGAACCACTAAAAGGGCTGAATCTCCCACACAGTTCTTTCTATACTGATGTCAACCTGCTCAAATCAAAGCTGAGACTTGGCTCTTTAATGTAGGATCCATTATTTTAATTCAGATTCAATGTGATGAAGCTCAGAGCTCAGAGATGATGATAAGGAATTAAAGAAGAGAGGAATTTATTTTCCCCTCCTGCTGAATAAAATAGCAGAGTCTTTATATAATGATGAATAAATCCAACTATCTATACACTTACAGAGCTTTGTTAGAGGCTTTGACAACTGGCAGCAGCTTCAGAAGAGCCTCCTCTGAAGCAGAGTATTTCTTCAGATCAAACACGTCCAGATCTTTTTCTGATGACAGTAAGATGAAGACCAGAGCTGACCATTGAGCAGGAGACAGTTCATCTGTGGAGAGACGTCCTGAACTCAGGGACTGTTGGATCTGCTCCACTAGAGAACGATCATTCAGTTCATTCAGACAGTGGAACAGGTTGATGCTTTGCTCTGCAGAGGGAGTCTCTTCAATCTTCTTCTTGATGTACTGGACTGTTTGCTGATTGGTCTGTGAGCCACTTCCTCTCTCTCTGTCAGCAGACCTCGTAGGAGATTCTGATTGGTCTGCAGTGAAAGACCCAGGAGGAAGCGGAGGAACAAGTCCAGGTGTCCATTTGGACTCTGTAAGGCCTTGTCCACAGCCCTCTGGTAGAGCTGCTTTGGATCAGGTTTGTATCTGAACAGTTTAGACCACAGGGAGGTTGATCGTTCTTCTGACAGCAGATTGACTCCAGAGTTGATGAAGGTCAGATGGACATGAAGAGCAGCCAGAAACTCCTGAAGACTCAGATGGACGAAGCAGAACAACTTGTCCTGGTACAGCACTCTCTCCTCTTTAAAGACCTGTGTGAACACTCCTGAGTACACTGAGGCTGCTCTGATATCGATGCCACACTCTGTCAGGTCTGATTCATAGAAGATCAGGTTTCCTTTCTGCAGCTGCTCAAAAGCCAGTTTTCCCAGAGACTCCACCATCTTCCTGGTCTCTGGACTCCAGTGTGGATCTGTCTCAGCTCCTCCATCATACTTGACGTTCTTCAGTTTGGACTGAACCACCAGGAAGTGGATGTACATCTCAGTCAGGGTCTTGGGCAGCCCTCCACCCTCTCTGGTTTTCAACACATCCTCCAGAACTGTAGCAGTGATCCAGCAGAAGACCGGGATGTGGCACATGATGTGAAGGCTTCGTGAAGTCTTGATGTGGGAGATGATCCTTCTGACCTGCTCCTCCTCTCTGAACCTCTTCCTGAAGTACTCCTCCTTCTGTGGGTTAGTGAACCCTCTGACCTCTGTCACCATGTCGACACACTCAGGAGGGATCTGATTGGCTGCTGCAGGTCGTGTGGTTATCCAGAGGCGAGCAGAAGGAAGCAGTTTCCCCCTGATGAGGTTTGTCAGCAGCACATCCACTGAGGTGGACTCTGTAACATCAGTCAGGATCTCAGTGTTGTGGAAGTCCAGAGGAAGTCGACACTCATCCAGACCATCAAAGATGAACAGAACCTGGACCTCTTCAAACCTGCAGAGTCCTGCTTCTTTGGTTTCACTAAAGAACTGATGAACAAGTTCCACCAAGCTGAACTTTTTCTCTTTCAGCACATTCAGCTCTCTGAACGTGAATGGAAATGTGAAGTGTATGTCCTGGTTGGCTTTTTCTTCAGCCCAGTCCAGAGTCAACTTCTGTGTTAAGACTGTTTTCCCAATGCCAGCCACTCCCTTTGTCATCACTGTTCTGATTGGTCCATCTCTTCCAGATGAGGCTTTAAAGATGTCTTCTTTTCTGATGCTTGTTTCTGGTCTGGCTGGTTTCCTGGATGCTGTTTCAATCTGTCTGACCTCATGTTCATCATTGACCTCTCCAGTCCCTCCCTCTGTGATGTAGAGCTCTGTGTAGATCTGATTCAGAAGGGTTGGGTTTCCTGCTTTAGAGATCCCCTCAAACACACACTGGAACTTCTTCTTCAGAGTAGATTTAAGTTTACGTTGACAAACTGCAGCAACATGTCCTGAATGAACAAACAAGAAACATCAATGACTGATTCATAAAGAAAACATGACATGTTCATCCCCCTAAAGAACACACATGAACATATTTCCCTCCATGTCTTGAGACATTAGTAAATGTCCCATTTGTCCATCATGTTGAATCTTTAGAGAAATCCTCTTACTGCTGTGCAGACAGTCAGCCAGCTCCTCCTGCTTCATTCTCCTCAGGAAGTTGACTGTGATCTTCACAAAAGCCTCTCTGCTGCTCCTCCTCTGCTCTTCATCCTCACCGTCCAACACCTCCTCATCTTCCCTCTGACTCTCTGAGCATTGTGGGTAATCTGGCCTCACAACCTTCTGGATCTTCTTCAGCTCCTTCTTCACAAAAGTGACAATGTTCTCCTCCAGCAGCTGGAACAGAAAACTATATGAATGACACAATCAAAGTAAAACCATGGAGCCAAACATCAGATCCATGTTGGACACATTGACAATCCACTGCTCTAAAAAGTGCATCATGGAGATTATTGTCAACACAACAGATGTCAAAGTAGTTGTTGTCCATGTACAGACCGTAAATATGTCCAGGTGTGTTTGATGCTGCTGGGCAGACTGAGCACTGGGAACCTCTGAGCTCTCCTGGTCCACTCTGTGGAGGAATCATGAAGAATTAGCTCACATTATGTTTGCAGCATCTGTGAGTGTTTTATGCTTTGTACACAAACAACAGCTGCTTTTATGTTCTGTGGTGACTGTCCTGATTAAAGCAAACACTACTGTGCTGTGACATTCTCAGTGAGAGGAAACAAGCAATCAGTTCTGTACCTCATGACCTAGAGTCATCACAACAAGTCCACCTTTTAAATGATGAGTTTTAAGGACTCACACTGGGTTTGACAGAAGTCTCACCTCTGCTACAGGACACTAACACAAACACTGGAACTGGATAGGTGCTGAGTTACAGGGAGTTTTAGTTCTGATCTGAATGACACATATAAGAACATAAGAAGTGCTTTTCTTGAAAAGAGAAACATCAACTTTGCCACTAAAGCCTGTGTTTCATCCTGATCATGTTCATATACTGTGTCATTCATGAAGCCTGGAGACAAAACACAATCACTTCATCTTTCATAGAAGACCAGTTATACAGGACAGCTGTCTGATACATTTTAAACTCAGCTGCAGCTCACTTCTTTGCAGCAGAGGGAGGCTGTCCTTTGAAATTAATGATGACATCCTTTGACCTGTCACTCTTCATGGACACACAGCTGGGCTCAGGTACAGGGAATTCTGGTCTCTGATGGATCCTGGTGGACACACAGATTAAGACCATCAGGGTCATGGGGACATGGACAACATATCTATTATTCATACAGTGTTCTCATAGTAAAAAAGAAAACATGTAGTCAGCTGCAGCTCACTTCGTTGCAGCAGAGGGAGGCTGTCCTTCGAAATCAATGGGGTCATCCTTTGACCTGTCTCTCTTCATGGACACACAGCTGGGCTCAGGTCCATGTTCAGGTCCAGGTCCAGCAGAGTCTGGTGTGTGCTGCTGCTCTGGCCTTCAACACAACACACACAGAGCTTTGAGTGTGAATAATGATGGTGCAGTGATGTGAGTGCTGAGCTCTGACATGGAGAAGAGTCATGGACAGTTAGAGATCCTCATCTCACCTCTGAGCTTTGGTCTGGATCTCATGGTCCCCACACAGACTGCTTTTAGGGGGAGGAGCTCTCTCCTCTCTGTCCTCACACTGATTCATGATGCTGAATTCACATCCACATCAGCTCACACACACTTTCTACCTTCATCTGGAAAGAAAACACAAAATATTCATCTGCACATCAACTGAAATCCTCCTCTCCATCATTTGTCCTGTAGAAATATCAGCTGCTCCTCCACTGATTGGCTCTTCTTTCCTCTTTCATATCAGTGTCAGTTGAATGCAGTCAGACAGCAGTGTGAGGCAGAGGAAGCTGCCATCAGCTGCTGTACTTCCACTGTCAGTCCACTAGATGGGGTCATGAAGCTGCAGTGAAGTGCAGAGCATCACACACAAGATCCAGGGACGAGCATTTCCATTCACTGACACACAGACAGACTGAGATCCACTGGTATCCACTGGTATCTGACACAATCTAAAAATCCTGCTTTCTAATTTTGCTTGAGTAAAAGTCCACAAGTGTAATCAGTAAAATATACTTCAACTGTCAAAAGTCAAAGTGCTGATCATGCAGAACAGACTCATTTGGTTTTGATTTCAAATCTTAATCTGAAAAGTAACTGTAGCTGTGAAATAAATGTAATAAAACAGTGAAATATTTCCCTCTGAAAAGTTGTGAAGTAAAAGTATAAAGAAGCAGAAAATGGAAACACGAGTTTCAGTGCAGCACTGCAATAAAAGTACTGAGTTACTTTTCACTACAAAAGTATTAGATTCCTGACAATTTCAATAAAGCTTTTACTATAATATTAAAACTTTTTTAAAAATTTTTTTAAAGAAAATCTTTAACATTTTCACTGATCAGCCTTTTAGACTCATCAGTTTCTTTTCCTGCTCTCACACACGCACGCACGCACACACACACACACACACACACATGAATGCCATGAACAGACAGCCATCTTTACTCATCTAAAGTTTCCAAGCTGATATTTCAGTTTGAGACGTCGACTGTTTCAAACGTCCTCCTGATTTAAACAAACTCCATCTAACTGCAAAACTCTGGTTATCAGTTTCTCCAGCTAAAATAACCAGAAGAACTAGTGACGTCACTGTCAACATTTTCCACAAACTAGAGAAAACCATGTCCCTTAAATGAAGACAAATCAAACCAATCAATAGCGCCACTTACTCATTTATTCCCATGAACTTCATCCCACTGCAGCTCTCTCCTGTCAATGTACGAGGGTCTTAGTTCTTCAGTTCAAGCTTCTTTTTCCTCAAATCTGTTTAACTGATGGTGCTTCATGAGTGTGTGTGCACTTATACTGACAAAAAAAAAAACAACCCGGAAACAACACCACAATAATTCAAAGGTCAGAAATCCCAGGTAACAACAGGGAGTGTTGATGAGTAAAACATTAACAGAAGCAAAGAGGAAACACAAAGTCTCACTGTGAATTTCTAAATTATGTTGAAAATTTGCTACATTTGGAAATTTAAGGAAAAAAGAAATAAAAACCCAGTTCCTCTTGTTAAGTGGCATTTCACACTTCCACAAAAGTCTATTTCACTGGTAAAAGGGACTTGTGTGCTTAAAATGACTGCATGTGCAAGCACACACACTGATGTTTTACTTGAACACCAGCAATGAACATTAATAGTTGAAAAACTGGATATACACCTCTCAAACTGGAAACTGCCACTTCCACTAATCATATAAAAATATTGTTTGACAAGAAAATGTAGCTCGTAACAATAAAAGTTACTCATTTTAACACACCAAGCTGATGCTGTTGTAGCATCTACAGTTACACACAAATACATCAGTCAAGTCAAAATAGGTTGCTAACATCAAGGTAATAAATTGGGCTTGTTGGGCCTTAATCATTTCAAATAAAAACAAAGAACTGAAGAATAAAGCAAAACAAAAATCCAGTGCCTCTTGTGAATTGAAATCTCCCTTCCCTTCCAAATATTTCAGTTTCACAGGCAAAACACAAACTCTTACACATTTAACTGGAGCTCTAATAAGGAGCTTAAACAGTTAAAGCACCGGATATACAGCTCTTATAAACACTTCCACAAATTACACACACACACACGTACTGGTACTTATGTCTTTGTGAAGTCACTTGCTGACATAATGCATTCCCTATCCCTTACCCTAACCCTAACCAAAACCCAATTCTCGTCCTAACCCTGAAACCAAGTCTTAACCCTCAAACAGCAACATGAACACAGATGGAAACACTGCAGAGCTGCTTTGGATGGTTTAACAGGTAGAGATCATCAAATAATGGAATGACCTGATACCTTCATCTGTTTCCATAAACACATGGAGGAAATCTCCCAAACACAAACTTAACCACAATGTGATTCACAGTTAAAAAACACACATGCATGTAAACTCTCACACCAGCATAAAAATAAGTCATTTAACTTTCACCATCAGCTTCCTACTTGATTCAGGTGACAGGTGTAACTGTTATCTCAGTGTGATGCAGAGAAGAGACCAACATACAGCAGGACTCTGTGGATTTAAGGTCTAACAGCACAAGATAAGTTGAATGAGATCTAAAAGAAACATGAGTCAAAATGATTCTCTGTGCAGCAGCTCTTGCAGGAACAACAACTAAAACACACCAGAGTGTGAGGAAAGAGCACATTACTGTATTGATGAAAAAACAAAGATCTGATGGACAAAAACTCTTCTCAAAGTTGGAATGTAGGTGGTGCAAAGCACAGAGAGCAGAGAGAGATGAAGAAGCCTCTGAAACCAGTCAAAGACTCATCACTCTGCCTCCACAAAGGCTCTAATCTAGTCACACACTGCTTCACAGTCAAAGAGAGAGAAACAAATAAATAAAACAATAAGAACAGCAGATAAAATACAAGAGAGGAGCAGATATAGAACACAAGTGTAAACATAAAATACTACGTTACCTAAAAACCTGTCTGAACAGATGGATTTGTATCTGCTTTGTGAAAGAGTCCACAGAGTCCACACACCTCAGACTTACTGGGAGATTATTCCAAAGTTTAGAGGCTGCAAACTGGAAAGCACAATCTTCCTGAGTCTTAAAACATGTCCGAGGTACATTTAGAAAGTCAGCACACTATACAGGGACAGTGATACACCTGGATGTGTTTCATCCAAAATAAAAATACTACCTTCTTCAACTAATACTGTATGTCAGCTTTCAGGGAGTCTGAAGACGCCAACCACCAACAGTGTAAGCTGCACACTGAATGTGATATTTCAGAGTTCTTTGTGTATGGGGTACAGGGTCTTGAGTGGTTTTGTTGAAAACTTGTTCATGCTTTACTTATCTATACTTTGTTTCACTGTGTGCACTGAAATATGGGGATTTACGGGGATTTACGCAGGGTGTTTACCTGATAGACACCTGTAGTTTGTGTGTCACTCTTTGTCTAGCACTGCTGAACCTTGAAAGAGCTATTATTAAAGTTTGTAGGAATAAAACTGAGATAAGACTGGCTTGGACAGTTTTTAAAAAATAAATAATGAAACTCCCTAACACCATTAGATAACAACTTATGACCAGGGCATAGCTAACAGGTGGAACCTATCTCATGCGAGGTAGAAATGACACCATTAAAAATCAGCCCTGGAGAGTACTTGAAAAGACAAGAGTAGATGTGATAACTGCTGATAACAATAAAACTGGCTGACCTTAATCAATAAAATGGGATGGGACATGCCAAAACACGCCCAGACATGTCCTTCAGAACAGGTGCAGCCCACCGTATAAGATGTGATGTACATTTGGTGAAATTCAGTTGTTCCTGCAGGACTGCTTATGCTTCTGACCTCTGTGCTGGAGGAATAAAGAATCCTGGACTCAACTTCTCTGATCTCCTGTGTTTGATTGACTCTGTGCATTTTCTCTGACCAAGATCTGAAAACTTAGAATTGTTACTGAAGACTAAAAGACTGCAAGAAGAAGGTGTGGGGCCTCAGCTGGACCTGAACTCTGCTTCAACTGGCCCTTGACGGGGTTCACCCATCCAGCCTGAACGAGCCACATCAGTAGAAGCTGCAAAAGTCCTGAGAGCTGAAAACTGAGAGACGTTTTAGAACAGAGCTTTCTCTCTAATCTTCAGCATAGATACACAAGTTTAGCTACTGAAGACACAGCTAAGGAGAGGAGAATGTTAAGAGTTGGCAATGGCCGGCTGTGTTACCAAGCCGGGTCACAGCAGCAGTGCAGCCATCCCCTACTACCCTGGAACATTGTGTTCCCAGAATGCAGGTTTACTTGTGGTTCCTAAAGTCTCCAATAGAGAGAATGGGAGGCAGAGCCCTCAGATATCAGGCTCCTCTACTGTGGAACCATCTACTAGTTTGGGTCTTGGAGGCAGACGCCCTCTCCATGTTTAAGAGGAGGCTTCAAACTTTCCCTTTTGATGAACCTTATAGTCAGAGCTGAGTAAGGCTTTCCTGAATGAGCCACTAGTTATGCTGCTATAGGTCTACACTGCTGGAAGACTTCACATGATGCACTGATTTCCTCTCTCTCTCTCTCCTCTCCATCTGTACACATTCATATCCCATTAATGTATGTTACTAACTTGGCTTCTTCTCTCTCCCATGGTGTTGTGCTTTCTCGTCTCTGCAGTTACTTCCACCTCCAGAGCTGCAGAGTCTGGATCTGTGGCTGCAGGCAAACTACTTTTCCACAGGCAAAGCACTGGTGGTTGATCTTCAACATAAATGATAAAAAAGACTTGGAGGACACCTGTTTCAACTATATAAGTCAGACTGCTGAAGCCTCATGTTTGCTTCTTTTGAACTTTGGAAGTCCCTTTACACAGGACATGGACTGTGGATTTTATGCTCCATCATTTAGGAGGATCCAAAGCAACAACCACAAATGATTTCAATTTACATAAAAGTATGTGAATGTTTTTGAACATTTGAAGTTTAAAAGACAAACTTGTGGGCTGAAGTACTTGTGTGATTAGACATCATGCCAATTTAACAAACATCCCACTGAACTGAAACACTGACATCAACTAAAAAAGGTTTTGACTTACTGAAAACCTTGGAGGTGATCTGGACTTTCCTGTAGTTTCCTCTTGTCCTTGTAACAGCAGTAGCTCCTCCCTTCCTTGTCAATAATTGTGCAGAAATATCTGAGTGCTTCTTTCTTCCTAAATCATGAGCAAGTCCTGTCCAGTCCAACTGTTTCTGCTGCTGTTTGACTTCTGAACTTGTCTCTGGCTGTGTGTCCACATACTGCAAGCCTGTGACATCAGGCTGTAGAATGTTGATACATCAAAGGCATCAAAGGACAAAAGGACAAGCACACACACACACACACACACATACGTGGGCAGCGAAAGAACTTTCCAAATACTTTCACTCCTTCAAAGTCTATCTATCTGCTTCTCAGTGGTGACAGTGAGTGAATGAGTCTCTCATAGTGAGACACTGAAGTTATTTCACATCAAATCAGTAAATTTCCAAATGAAATTTTAAATCCAGTCATGAGATTGAACTGGGATGAGGACAAACACAATAACCTTATAACTAATATAGTCTTTTACATTTACACGTGGTCTGAATAACTTCATTTATTAAATCATAAGTAATCACTACAATATAGTGTAAAGTCATTTTTAACTTTTAGGAACGAAACATGGTTCTGATAAAGATTCTGTGAGTTTAAAATAAATGCACCAAGAATCCAAATAATTGCATCTGTAGGCTGAATGTTTGTTGGAATCCATTTCTTATTTTTACTCCTATGAATTAAAGAGGGATGTTTAGCTGCTTCTAGCTGTATGATCTGTCTCTATAAAAGGTTAAAGTATTAAAACAGTTACAATGAACTTAATTCAAACTTAACACATAATAAAAGTGACAGAGATCTAATTAAGGTGCTGATACCTTTAGCACCACAATGTAGGAACATCATCACTTTAACAAAGCTCAATTACACAATTGATTTTTGCTTTTTTCCCAAATTTTCCCTTATTGAAATCAGATAAATTTGAATTTGCACCAATGGAGCCCTCAACAAGTCAGTTAAAAGAACTTTGACTGGCTTTAACTGAACAGAGAAAACATGTGAAGAAGTTTGCTCAGCCTCCACATGCCTGATATTTAGACTGGATGGTCATTTAGTTTCCAGCTTGGTTATTGAGCTCCTGAATCACAGAATGACTCCTGAGTAAGCAGAACATGTAGGAGTGATTCAGGCAGCAGAGCCAGTCAACACACAGACAGAGCTGCTTGATTCTGACAGACTAGTTCAGTGATGCCGAGTGTTGAGCGGAGGTTTTCCTGTTAGTCTAATTAAAATGTCTCTGTGTCTCCATTATGCACCCTCCTATCTTCTTACACCCTGGATTCCCTGCTGACAGGAGCTTGAGTGGATGGTGAAGTTAAACTGGCTACATCTGAAAGGAGGCAGTGGCTAACAGCTTCTTTCTAACCCAGTGTCCACAGCAGAGAGGAATTCCTTCACATGTGGACTCTGAGCCATGAGACGCAGCTGGAAGGGAAAGACCTGAGATCTCCCTTCAGAGCAGATAGAAAAGAAAAACAGAGAAAGAGCCTGGAATTAAAAATGTCATTTCCTTCTTTTGTCTTAAGGCCAACAAATGAACCTCAGCTCAGTCCTCTCATTAACCCCATTTCCAGCAGTAGCAAGCAGCTGATGGCTGCAAATAAAAACTCCTACAAACCCATTGCTACACCACCTGCCCAGCAGACACACACCTCTTTCTATAAATCCACACTGCACTGAAAGTTCATACTTCAGGATCCTGAAACCTGACTGAGGAATAAGTGGGATGTTAAACCAGGAAGCTGAACCAGACCCAAGGTCTCCAAACCCTGCACACCAAGAACTTTCAATACACAGACCACACTGGAAAATGTTGCTCTGATGAATAAATGAGAAAGGCTCACTTCAGTTAAATCCTCATATTTTAATGTCCAATCACTGAGAGCTCTCACATGTTTATTAAACAGTTAAAATAAAGGTCTCCTTCCAGGTGTTTGCTCCATTTTAACACCCACACTGTGATTAATGCTAATGCACAGACCAGTATCAGCTTTTGTGAACCAAACTGTGTTAATGTCTCTGTGATACTGTCACTGTGGCCCTGAGGCCGTCACCACCAGAGAAACACATCACTGCACAAGAGTCAAGGAGCCACATGTAAATCCACAGTGAGTCAGTGTGGATACAACATGACCACATAGAAAAAAATATACTCAGACACAAATATACTCAGTTGTCTGAAAGGCACTGAACATAATCACTTTGTCACGGGGAGACCCCGTGCCCTAAAGTAAGGCACATGCACTACACACTCTACTCAGGTAGATTTTATCAAAATGTGAATACCTGGTGGAAACTGTTGGGGAGATGTGTGTGATATGAACATTTGGAGGAGGGGGTGAAAGGGAGAAGACATATTGTGACTGGATATTTGATTTATTGAATTTAAATTGTGTTCACCTGTCTCCTTTGTTGCACTTCTTCCCCTGTTAGACCAGGAACAGCCAGACTTAAGCTGGAGCATTCCAGTTGGTTAAATAGGGGGTTCACAGGGGAAGAAACCAAGTGTGGTAGACTGGGAGGGGTGTTTTGTCTTTTGTGCTGAAATAAATAGTGTATCTTGTTTAAAAAAGAAATATGCGGTTTTAAAGTAAATTTAGCTGAACTTCTATGTGACAATGTGTTATTTGATATTGTTATTACTCTAAGTACGCTGGGAGACATAATTGATTTTGATTGCTTGGGAAGGTGTAGTCCAGCAGTGTAAAAGGGGGGAGGCTGTGGTGGCTAGAGGCTAGAGAGAGAAGGAAGAGTTGCAGCTCCGGACAGTGATGGCTGATCGAGGCTTTGTTGAAGCTTCGACACCTGACTCAAAAAAATGGTTCATTACCCGAGGCTTCAATGACACAGTACTCGACTAGGACATCTAGTGGTCAATAAAATGAAGTGCAATCAAGATGTGTCATTTATTGGTTCATTGGTTGTTTGGGATTTAATTCGCCATGCACGTTCTTGTTCGACTACACTACGTGTTTGTATGGTTTCAAGCTGACACAATAAAATACAAATATTAAATATATATATTAAATACATAGGCTATATTATTTGACACGTCTGAATGTTGTAGGAAACAGCAATATACTTGGCTTGATATTTTGTGTTATGAATCGTAAGCTATCCTAAAAGAAGTCTAAATAGTCCATAGCTTAAAAGATGCGGAATACTCGATGTTCAGTCCCCAGATGGCAAATCCATCTCATTCCAAATGTCTAATTCATGAGCGAAATAACACGCAGCTCTGACGGGAATCGAACCCACGCTACATTGTCGCAAGACAACTAAACCAACGACAGGGTTTCAATACCGAATGAAGCAGTGAAGTGGTTCATACGTCATAAATCACGTGATTTTTCCCAAACAAAACACACGTCTGACTCCAAGTCTGACTATCATGGAGCTAGATAAATAGCACTTTTCTGTTTGACTGCACCAGATGATAAGGTGGTTTCAATTGGATTATTCATAATAATAATAATAATAATAGAAGACCATGATTGTTATTTGGCATGGCTGATTATAACCCCACATAATCTTCATTTATATATTGTGTTGTAAAACATTGAAATGAGATGTGCTCAACAAATACAAAATGTAATTTTCACATGGTATTGGTGCAAATACAGATTATATCATGGTATGTTATGGGCATCGTTGGTAGAGAGGTTTATGTGTACGTGGGTAAAGAGGGTGGGCTTGAAACTGGGCAGTTTGCTCAAAGAACAGGGCAGTGGGTGTGCTTGTGTAACTGTTTATGAGTTTTTATGAAGAAATAATAGTTTTTCTACAGTTTTTGGCCTCAAACGGTTTCTTCTTTTACAAACTATTTCCCCAGCCTTGAAAAAAAACCCATAGGACTATATATCTATAAACCTATCTATATAACTCTCTATCTATATCTATCTATCTAATTTGATAATTTGATAATTCTTTTATAATTCATTTTATAAATCTATTGCTCTATTTACACTGATTCTCCAAAAATACGTTATCAACACTGCTACTACTAACACCTAAGAACTGCAACAAACCAACCTACTCTGCAAAGAAAAATTCAAATGACCGCCACTATATAGATATACTATCCCTGAACACACTCGATCCCGCTGTGATTCACATAACAAACCGAACCAATCAGGCGATTCCAAGCACTCAACTGCTTCGAACGTCACTCAAGTGCTTCAAACATCACTACTCACGTGATCAAACCACACCTCGGCACAATGGTTCGATACAACTGCTTCATGAGCTACCGCGCATGTGTCGGAGCCTCGGGTGTCAGAGGACCATCACTAACTCCGGATGGCTGCTCCGGATCTCCTGCCTTGGGCCCAAACTACAGGGGCATAGCCAGATGGGGCAGTTTAGAGTGTAATTCCTTTGTTGTGTTGGATTGTTTTGAGAAGAGAGTTTTTTTTTTTTTGTTTTTTGGTTTTTTTGGTTCTGCTTAGTTTCCCGTTCTGGTTGGCCCAATGTGCATTTTTGCCGTAAAGTTTGTGAACAGGACTCTAATTTTGCTGAATAAAAAGGGCTGGAATTGCTCCAGACTGCTGCAACTCATTGTTTCACTCCAGGTTTCCCTATGTGGTCATCTCAGTCATGTAACAATGATGTAAGCAACCCCTGAGCATCATTAACACATTTAGGCAATTGACTCATTTGTTTACAATAATTTTTTAGTGAACTTCTGATTTGTTTCCATCAAGAGTTGCTGGAGGTTTAATGAGGTTTAGAGAAGCGACGCACAAACACACACTTCCTCTGAGCAGCAACGCTGCTCCATCACAGTGATTAATAAACCACTTCACTGGAAAACCTCTCACTCTGAGCAGTTTATTCAAATGTTCCATCATTTAAAACAAAGTGCTGATGTTCTGTCAGATGAGAGGTAAAGACAAATGGATCATGTCACCTCACAGTTGTATTCACATGCTGTGTAACTGGCATCATTTGAAAGACAGTATTTAATATTGTAGGTGGGTGGTATAACCCTAAAAAAAAGAAACCCGTTAAGAAGCTTTGGGTTTGCTAAAAACTTTGGAGTAAACTTTTTAGTGTACAGCAAATCTGTTTTTCTCATTTGAAGAGGCTGGTTATGTGTCTTTATTGTGTGTCAGATGAGTCACATGAATAATATCAATATCAAAGCAAACCATAAGCACTTAAACCTCTCACTGCACTCTTTACAGTATGAAGTCATAGTTGTGTTATCTGTCAGCTCAGGTCCTGCAGGTTTGAAATTAGCTAAAAACAATTAGCTATAAACTGACAAAGTTAGAAGATGCTTGTAATTGAACAAAAAAAATGTAAATATAATATCTTTACATTTGCATATTTGCATATAACATTAAACTCAGATTAAAAAAATGTCTCAGTTTCCCTTTAAGCTGAAAATATATTTAAAAAAATATTCACAATGAGTCCTTCCATTCAGACATCAGCATGTTTGCATCATTCATAAAATAGTGAAGCATCTCATCAGCTCATAACTAAGATTAGTGGGAAACTGTCAGTGAGGAAGCTGCAGATTGTTGCAGGAAGTCTGTTCACATGGAGGCATTAGAGGTGTGAGAAGAGACCATATATCAAAGATACACAGAAACCTGCTGCACTGCTGCATTGTCTTCTACATAATACGAGCTGTTGTCTGTCACACAATCTGTTCCACAGTTTATGATTTAACTATATAACTGTACTATCATCATGTCTGCACTTTGATGTAGTCGTCTCTGGTGGCAAAGCAGAAAGGCTCATATTTCTGAGGAACTGTGTGTGATGACTTGAATCTAAGAGATAATGTGTGTCAATAAACACAATCCCACTGCTCCTGTAGTACAAAAAATGCACAGCTGTAATGTGGAGGAAATATACCATAGACATAAATAAAAACAAATACCTTTTGGGATTAATCTGCTTTTCTGCTACTGAACAAACACTGCAGAAGTTCCTTTTGTGTAAAACTATGAAGAGCTATGATGGACGAAAATTGTTTATGGACAATAACTTTACATGCTAACCTGTTTTTTTTTTGTGATCAAATTTTTATTATTCAAACTTTTGAGAAGACAACATACAATAATAACCAATATAACAAGCAACAGATAAAAAATAAAAATAACAGCATAAAAACCAGGACAAAGAATGAAAGAAAGAAGAAGAAAAAAACAATACAAGATAAAATCCCACTCCCTCCCACCACTCCAGGGCACCTCAGAATCAAATGCTCCAAACAGGCTCGATGGCTAGATCCACTCCTTTAGTTCTCCCACTGCCGATGTGGTGACAGGGTCTTAAGTTGTTTGTTGCAAACTTGTCTATGCTTTACCTATCTATACTTTGTTTCACTGTGTGTGCACTGAAATATGGGGATTTACGGGGATTTCCGCAGGGTGTTTACCAGGTCAGACACCAGCTGTCTGTGTATCACTCCTTGCCAGGTCAGACACCTGCTGTTCGTGTATCACTCTTTGTCTAGCACTACTGAACTTTGAAGGAACTATTATTAAAAGTTGCAGGAGTAAAACTGAGATGAGATTGGCTTGGACAATTTTTAAAAATGAACAAGGAAACTCCTGACACCATTAGATAACGACTTAGGGTCAAGGCCGGGTTAACAGGTGGCATCTGTGCGGGGGTAGAGAGGACACCTGTAAAAATCCGCCCTGGAGTGTATTTGAAGAGGCAAAAGTAGATGTGATAACTCCTGACTCCAATAAAAACTGGCTGACCTTGATCAATGAGAATGGAATTGGACATGCCCAAACATAAAAATACGCTCAGCCATGTCCTTCAAAACAGGTGCAGCCCGCCGTATAAAAGCTGATGTAATTCAGATGCTCCTGCAGGACTTCTCATGCTTGTAGATTATGTGTTTGTAGAATAAAGCTTTCTGGACTCAACCTCTCTGATATCTGGCACCTGATTGACTCTGTGCATTTTTCTCTGAAGAAGATTTGAACACTTAGAATTTTTTCAGAAGACAAAAACTTAAGAGAGATAAGATTAAGGTGTGGGGACTCAGCCGGACCTGGACCCAGCTTCAATCTGTGAAGTCAAAACAGGAGCAGAGAAACAGTTGGATCTGGACAGGACTTAAGCTCATGATTTAGGAAGAAAGAAGCACTCAGATATTTCTGCAACAATTATTGACAAGGAAGGAGGAGCTACTGCTGTTAAGAAGGACAAAGAGAGGAAACTAAGGTGAAAGTCCAGATCAATCCCCAAGGCTTTCAGTAAGTCAGTACATGTTATTAGTTCATGTCAGTGTCTAGTTTAGAAGTTATCGTTTTGAAATGTTTTGTCCAAATGAGGCGTTTATGAAACTGTGACGACAGAATAATCTATACCCATAAGCCCGGTGGTTTGATTTGTGTGCTTATCATTCATCAGACAATATTGTTTTTTTTTATGCTGATCATGATTTTGAGGATATTCTCATGGTTACTCATCTTCTCATAACTTTTGTTTTGCAGTGATGCACTGTAAGTTTGTGTTAAAGGAAAGGATTTCTAGAAATTCGAGATGGAAATGATGATAGACATAAATCCACAGTCCCTGTCCTGTGGGAAAGTTGACTTCCAGAGTTAAGGAAAAGAGAAGCAAACAGGAAGTTTAACAGTCTGAGTAGATCAGTTCCTATCTTCCAGGTATATTTAGTCCGTATTCTCCTCTTTGTGTTTCTCTACCTAATGTTTCCTTGCCAAAGCTATGGTGGAGAGATGGAAACACAGAGAGAAAATTCTGCACTAAAAAGACAAACATTTGAAGATAATTCTCAATCTGATTTTGTTTTAACAATGTTGATGAATTTTGGAATCACTATTATAACAGAAATGGATCATTATGTATTTTGAGGCCTATCATTTCCACAGAAATTGCTTTAAAGAAAGGATCTCCAAGCAGCCAGTATGGACAGCAGGAAGAAATTAGATCAAACACCAGTGCTTTGAATGGGAAAATGGGAAATGTGAGCATATCTTTTAAGTGATTTAGGTTTTTTATGTCTTTATTATGGACAGTAGAGATGACAAAGAAATCAGGTGAGTAAGAGAGGCATCAATGTTTCTGAAAGTGGAAACTGAATTAGGGGATGTTGTGTTAGATGTCCAGAAGCTTAAGGTTGTTACAGAGGTGCCCTTTAAAGTAGCATATTATAGGCTCCTCCATTAGCACATAAGTTGTGATGGCATGCATTTTACAGCCTCTATTCAGATTAGTTAGCAGAGGTAGTTGTGCTAAATTGCACTGTGTTGGTCCTGCTTTGCAGCAGAGCTGACCATTGTGCCAACCTATGACATTCTCCTCCCTTTAGCTGTGTCTGCAGTTGCTACCTCCCAGTGTGTTCTAAGTTGCAGACTAGAGAAAGCTCTATTGTTAATTCTCTCTTTCAGCTCTTCTTGCAGCTTCTACCTGAACCTCAGTGATCTGGGCTTTTACTTTCCTCCTCTGTTCCATTTTGTACTTTCAGATATCAGCCTGATTTCACTGTTTACTGATCATTTTCAGCCACATCACAGCCGGGAAGATATTTACTACTAATGCAAAAGAAATATTTTTTGCTGTTTCTTTTAAACCATGAAAAGGTTGTAAGAAAATAAGAAGTAGTAATGAAGTTAGCATCACTTTATTAGTGGTTCAGATGAACAAATCAGTTTGTTGTGCAGTAAAAAAGTGGAAGAGAAACACTTACTGGCTGCTCCTTTACAGCTTTAGTGATAGTGGCTGTTCACAGCATGGCTTAATGTGAGTAATAATTCCTCCACAATGGAAAACACTATTTGTTAGAATGAGGATTATATTGATTTTAGATGTCACATTTCCATACAATTCACCTTCCCAGTTCTGTATAAGGAAGCTGGTATGTTTGTTTTGGAAAGCATGTACTGTGGTTTTTGAGTCATTAACTCCTTGTCTCTTGTGGCCCCAGTCAAGTTCACTACATCCTGTAAATATTTTCCCTTTTGAAACCAAAGTCGAAAGTTTTATGTTCATGGAGATATATATATATTGGTCAAATTGGATGTTATTACCAATCATTGTAACTTATTTGGAACCTTTTCTGTACATACATGGGGTCATTGGTAAAATCTTTTGCCTGGGCCCGCTGCTTTCCGTGGGTGTGTTTTCTGCAAGAGCAGCCTGCACCTCCACACTGATGTCTGATTATAACAGTGTGTCTGTGTCCCCTCTGTACAATACAACTCCTCTCGGCTGGTCAGTGCTGGCACCGGCTTAAAGCGATCATAAAACTCCGCTAGGCCTATCAGGGATTGTGTTGCTTGTAGTTGGGGTGAAGTTTTTCCTCTCCTAATCTGTGATGTGCTTGAGTTCCTGCCATCATACCGTGGGTCTGAGGTGTTGTAGTAATCTCTTCATGATGACTCTTGAAAGTTTTTTGAAGAGAGAGAGCCCCTTTCTTCTGTCACTTTTGTACCTTTTTTTTTTCCTTATAAAACTTCGCTTTAAAAGATTTTCCAGATCATTATTCTGTGACTGTGACAGGAGGAGCTCGAGTGAATTGATGTGACTGCGTCTGTGCTCCTTTCAATGTTCATTTTAATGAAGTATATATTCTCTCTGTATTAAGGATATTGGATTGTAACTCAGCTTTACCACAACACTGTCATTGTACACCAGTATGCTTTTGTTCAATCGTGGTTGATCCATCTGGTCTTCCTGTATTCATTCTCTCACTCCCTGCGCTCACTACAAACTACACATACCATACACTAAACTGTAGTAAACTGTGGAAAGGTAAAATCCATTATATGTGAAACATAGTAACTTGGCTGGATGATGTTCAGAGGAAACGAAGTTTATTAACGGCAGTGGAGGTGGGAGACTGGGGTTTGTATCCAGAGTCCACTCTGTGGTTAGGGTTTGAGTATTTACAGTTATTTAACAATACACACAAAGCTAACTTGCATACTTGGCCCACGACAAATGTCACACACACACATTTCATCAGAGAGACCAGCTCTCAGAAATAAGTCCAGTAGTGGAGACAGTCCAACAGGCTCCACATGTTTCTGTGCTGAGAGGAGGCTGCACTGAAGCTGTCAGGCTGTACCACTCAGCCTCTGAGGCTGCCTCATGCTCTCTGTGTCACACACTGCTACTGCACATGAAGACTGCTGTCCAGCTCGGCTCCAGCTCCACTCATCACTAACTTCATTTAGAGCAAACAGAGCTCCTGTTGCAATGTGGAAGCAGCAGAAAGTCAGGAGGCTTCTGGCGTGAGGGAGCACCAGACCTCTCTGTCATGTCAGATGTTTTTCAGGAAGGCGACACTTCACAGACCTTCACAACCTCGAGTCAGCATCAGACTTGACAATATCGCACAATAAACATCCACGGTAGCTGGAATTTCCCTCTCAGCTCCCGGTGTTCCCTGAGTGGAAAACGCCAGTGGTCACATGAAATGAAAGAGAGTGAAACGATCCTTTGCCTTTGAAATCAAGAGAGAAAGCGGCAGCGAGGGGGATCCACACGGTGTGTATCCACAGAAGTAAAGCATGGTGTCCTTTAATCAGCTGCAAAAGCTCCGCGCGCTCTTCCTGACGAAGCTCTGCAGTCCAGCGGTTCATTTCCAGAAGAGAAAGCGCTGCAGATGAAGCTGAGCGGAGGAAAGAACCCAGCGATGTGAACTGCTTTGGCCAGTGAACACAAGAGCTGGAGACTCATCTCTCCTTCTTCTGCCGCTTTCCACACGGACATTAGCAGCCCTCTTTACCGGAACTTTTTATCCAGAGAGTCCTCTGTCTGTCTCTCGGATGTATTATTACTCAGTATATTTGCTAGTAAAGCAAAGGTTTCATGGTTCAGGACTGACAGCAGGACTAATGTGGACAAAGTCCAACTCATTTCATTTCAGCACCACAACCATGACGGTCACATGGAGCAAAGTAACCAGTGAAGAGGGAGGGAATGGGAGGAAGGAAGCAACACAAAGTGTTTGGCTATGGTCTCTGATAGAGATGTTAGCTGGCAGTTTGTCTCTGTGTTATTCTGTCTCTGCACCGTTAAACATTCATACTCAGGTGGACAGTCACAGTGGACACTGTCTAATGTCAGAGGGAAAAAAAAAAAGTTCTTTTATCACATATTAAAGTTGTGATACCCTCACTGATTTTGACCATGTGTAGTTTCTAAATGCATGCGTGTGAGCTTATTTTCCTTAAGACAGAAGATGAGCTGATTAATGCGGGAAACAACATGAGTCCAGACCTGCTAAGTATCTTGTCTTTTATAATTCCCTAAAAACATGAGCTGAGGACAAAAGGTGGCAGACGACAGCTCATATGGGAAAGAATGGTGCATTAAGAAAAGAAAATATATTTTGTGTGCTTGAATAATATTATTTTATATTTTTCCACTTTTGATATATGATGGTAGTAGTAAAAAATATATATGTAATACTTTCAGTCTAAAAATCCTTCTAGTGTATCTACAGGAGCTGATTAGTCCCATATATATACAGTGGTGTTCCAGTATATGTGTCAGAGGTCAAAGTGAGAACAGTCTAGTTGGTCTCTATTTGATAAAAGCCAGTTATCTGTGTGCAAACAAAGTGTGACAGCAGATTTATTCCACTTAGTTCTGTCAGGAGGCCACTGAAGCTGCTTCTTTTACTTTAGTGGATATTTTGCTTTTTGTAGGGCAAATGTAATGTTAGGTTTGACTTGCATTCGGACGGCTGTGCAGATTTCACTAACCCCAGATCTGTTCTAGGTTGTGACCATAACTGTGTAGGCATTTGTTTGCTAGTTCATGTTTTACTCAGAGTGGTAATTGTTTAGAGTGCTTTCACAGTTAAAACCTTCTGCCTGCCCCTCATGTGTGCTAAATTATATTCCCATTGCATTGTTTGTCTGCAGATACATGCAGGTTTTATTCAGGAAATTCGTTTCCATTGAGGAACTTGCAACGCAGATTTCACCACTGGTCCTGGTCGAGATTCATAGGTTTTGCATTAGTCCACATGTTCTTTCTACAGCATCATACTGAAGAGTACACGCAGGGGAAGTTGTGTTCATTTGTTTGATGAATTGGCTCTGTGCCCATATTTTCCACTGGGGGACCATTCATGCTCCAAGTTTGACTTTTGCATTAATTGTATCCAATATACAGCTGCTTTTTCTGCTGTCATGGAATTTTGGATCACAGGAGGATGATGGCTGGGGAGGTTGAGAGTCTGGGGCAGATCCAACCACCAAACTCCATCTGGTGTACACATGACATTAGCTCCTTAGAGAGGACAAATGTCTCCTCTCCTAATAGATTGATTGGCGTTTGATCAGAATAGAGAAGTGGTGTGGAGTATTTTGTGATGTGGGCGCATTTTGGGAACTTCCTTGAGCCGCCTCTCTTATTTTTTTTTTCTAGCTGTAGCACGATATTTTCCATTTTTTGTTTTTTCAAGCTCAATTCATTCCAGCATGTATCTTCACAGCTCTTTTTCTCTTTCCCTCTCTTGCTGACCTTTTTCCTCAATCTCTGTGTATTGCTTTATCAGCCAGTGCTCCAGGGGTCGTGGCTCCTAATCCATTGCCTCATATTAAGGAATCTCTGATCCTCCATATTTACACTGCTTCTTTCACTCCTCACACTACTGGGGACAATAAGTATACACTATTTTCTCCTCTTTCTTCTGGCAGTGTTTCCATCTTACCTGTAAATTTTCCTGATAGCGCCCTTTAATCTCTCCCTGAAGCTGATCTTTTACCTGCACTAGAGGATATAGCCCTGACAGTGGTATTGCTGTATTAGATGCATATGGGGAGGCTTATCATGCCACTGTGGGGCTGAAGGCCGTTTCTTTTCTGTTTCTGCCTGTGTGTGTCTCTCTGCTGTTTCTTACTTTTGGCTGATGCGCCTGCTTCTCCTCCACGATTGGCAGTTGTGTTACATTTAGCACTTGTCTTTGCTCTTTCTGCCTAAACCATCTCAATACCTCTCTCTCCCTTGCTCTTTTTGCCTAATCTGCTGTTGATAGTCTCTCTAGCTTTTTATGATGTTTGATGCTAGCTTCCACCTCATCACAACAGGCCTCATGAAGATTCCCTCCTTAGGTCATTGTAGCCGTCCAGTGGTTCTTCTGTGCCACTTCTTCATGCAGAGTCTAGTCTGCTTTTCATGGTCTGGCTGCTGTCTTATCACCAACTCCAGCGGCGCTCGATGCACCAATTCCTTTTATCACCTTTGTCCCCATGTATGCTTGTCTGGTTTCACTGGGTTTGGGTCTAGAAACTTCCGGTCCGTGATCTTCTTCTGTTTTTATTAATACAATAATTTTGCAGTAATAGGCAGGGTTTTAATTTTCTGTTTTGTCTGTAATCAAACCTCAGGTCCTCCTCTCTGTCTTCACCTGGAACTTTGACCAGCCAGCTAAATTTCTCCTGTTTCCCACTGCAGTCTCCTGGGCACCACTGAAACAGAAAGTCTTGGATTCTCCGGGATCCTGTGTTTAACCCCACTAGGGATGTGTTTTTCAGGAATTCTCATGAGTGGTTTTAAAAGGCACAGTTACTATTGCACTAGGATCATCACAGAGTTGTTTGAATAGAGGAGCCAATAAGACCGGGGGTCCACAGCCTGTGCAGTAAGAGTCCAGTCTAGAGCTGGAAATTATTCCCCAATTTTAGGCTGATTAATGAATCATCTTGCCACTGTTGTCTCTGGATTTCTTTCCTGCACAGAATGGTCTAAAGACACTATTTTGTCCTCACCACTGCTTTCATCTTCCATCCATCTATAAACTTTTAAAACTTTTCTTTATTATTTGCTAGTTTTATTAAATATTCTTATTTGTTTGTTATATTATTTAATATATTTATTATTCTTATTTGTTTGTTATATTATTATATTGGATCCATTCATATAACTTACTATTATTTTATTTTTTACTACTTCAGCTGATCACTGTATTTTAGCTGATATCTTCATCACTCTCCATTCAACTAAAGAACCAATAAGAAAGCCACTAGTGCTATTACACTAATGCTATATGTCCAATGGGAAACTGTTCACTCAGATTATCAACACTATTCACACAATTTATATTATTTACACTATCTCTCTCTACAGCACGTCTCAAACACACACCCACAATTATAATAAACACAAATTACACACATATACTTTATATACAACTGTTGCAGACAACTGGACACAAACAACAATTATCTGTGCAGTCTCATATGTACACTTTAAACAACTGGCCAGTATTGCCCTCAGCAATATTCGTCAGCCTTGACGTTACTTGCAAGTGATCACCAACCCAAGATAACCCTTCCTGTTTTCTCACTAAAACAGGGCACAGCAAGAACAATACTCTTTTACCTGTGCAAACCTCTCATCCTGTATTTTAGGATATTTGAGAAGCGGTATCTGTAAAAGGTATGTTTTCTCAAAAACATTTCTACCCCAGTACAGACCTCTCAACACCAAAAGTGGTATCCGCAGAGGATCCTTCAAAACACCCCTGTACTGCTCTTAGACTTCGCATGAGACATTACTCAGAATTTACTCTCCCCTGTGTTGCTAACCAAATCATTCTGCAAACACCAAGCACGCAGCTAACCAGACTACAACAGCAACATTAAGCAACAATTCACTCCATTCACACGCGGTTACTCATTCACACTCATCTGCACCATGCAGAGGATTTAATAGATGCTAGACTCACACTTCAAACAAACAACATGCAACTGAATTCAACCCAGGCGCTGTTATCTTACTTCATTATGTGTACGTAAATAAGCTTTTAGTAGTCAAATTTTATTCAGACCAACAAGTAAGATTGCCATAGGTTCCTAAATAATGAAGTTTGTGCCAATGATTGGGTTTATGCCAGGTTCTTTAGGGGTGAGTCATATAGATCTGTACCTCATCCTGAGTGAGATTCCAGCCCTGCGGCCAGACATAAATCATGCAGATAAAAGGCTCTGCTTACCTTTTAAGTTTTTGCAGTGCGCTTGTAGCCCAAATGGCAAATGCCGATCTCGCGCCCGGTCTAGGCCAGGTCCTGTTGACAGGTGTCCCCTCCTGGCTGGCTCCGCCAGCCTGATGTAATTCCAGCTGTGGGCCAGTTGAAGCTGAGTCAGAATCCGTCTGAGCTCCCTCACCCACTCTCTTTTTTACTCTGTATTGTCCCTTCTCCAAAAAAAATCAAGTCTTTTTCTTCAAAGGAAAACACAGAGTCAAGATGCTGGAGAGCAGCAGAAGTTGAGTTCATAGAGCTGTATATCCTCCAATGCAGAATTCAAAAGCTCTTAGCTTTTCTCTGCAGAAAAACTGAAACATATCCTCTGTACATCATTTTTTATATTGTATGTTGTGCCCAGGTTCAGGGGACATGTCTCTGCCAGAGCCTTAACTGGAGTACACATCCCTTTCTCTATCTCTCCCTTTGTCTGGTTGGGTGTGTATTTTGCTAAATCCCAACCTTGTGTCCAACCTATCTCTCACTCTCCCAGCTGGGTCTTTATCTCTTTAGGATGTCTCCTCCCCATCTCATTACTTACACACATGTGTAATGGAATCTGTGGTGTTGACTAATTTTCACGTTGAAAACTTTCCAGACTATTCTTTTCTAATGTTACATACACTTTTTTCTTTTTTTCAAAATATATATTCACTGACAGTAATACATACAATGATATTACTCTCTACATCTCCTCCTCTTAACAGTGCCATCGGAAAGTGCCAGAGCTATGTGGTGTGTGTGTGTGGGGAAAGATTAGAGCGGAGATGTGTGTAGGGGAGACAGAGTAGAGGTGGTGTGTGTGGGAGACAGAGCGGAGATGTGTGTGGAGACAGAGTAGAGGCCATGCATGTGTGTGTGGGGAGACAGAGCGGAGATGTGTGTGGGGAGATTGGAGACAGAGTAGAGCTATGTGTGTGTGGGAGACAGAGCGTAGATGTGTGTGTGGGGAGAGACAGAGAGAGACAAACAGAGAGGGATCAGGGTGTAGGATAAAAAGCAGAACACAAATGGATTTGCACACATTGAAGAATACATTATATACATTGCACAAATCTGACACCACAAGAAAATGGGTGTAAGTCATAGTTCAGATGATCACAAAAAGTATTTGCTTTATGACAATTTATTAGCAGAGTACCCCACTTGTGGTGTCAGGTTTTGTGCAATGTGTTAAGAATCCATCTATGCTTCACCCTCCTCACCCTTCTGTGCTTCACCCATCTGTGTAAGTAATTAACATACTGAGGGAAATTCCATTGGTGGTTGCTCTTGCAGCACTTGTTGCTGCCTTGTGTGCCTCTCTGCCTGCTATTGCTGCATCGCCAAGGATAATCACCCATGCTTTGCATGCATGTGTTGGTTCTTTTAGAGCCACTGTAAAGTTTTTTTTAAAAAGCCAATCGAAAAAGCCAAGATTCCATTAAAAACAAAAGTGTGTTTAGAAATTGGTTGTTAGGAGAAGTGTTGTTGTACCGTGAGGCGAAAAAAACTCCATTAGAGGTCAGGCCTGCAAAATACAGAAAAAAGATAAAGAAGCACACCAATCAAATGGAGGGAATTAGAAAGGATATACCCAGTTACGCCCAGACCTGTCCTCAGAACCTGGTCAACAATCTGCCACTGGTCATGTGTAGACCACGATGCTGTACTTTTTATATGAAGGGCTATGGGAAGGAGGCTAAATTTTAGATATGAGTAGAATCATCCAAAAAATAACCAATGAAAGGGAAAAAGAGATGTGGTCAGACATGTCCCTTGGTCTATAACACACCTACAATTTACAATATAAAAGTGATGCACAGGATGGTAGATAGATAGATAGATGAACAGATAGATAGATAGATAGATAGATGGATATAGCATTCCAGCAGTTAAGGAGTGATTTGTTATATTGGTTTATCTAAACTGTATTGATGTCACATTTAATATCACCTTCGTCTTTTTAAGCAAAGGCAGCTGATATATGCTCCTCAAAAAATTTCTTTAGTGATGCGTAATATTTTTAAGTAAATCATAAAATGATCATAAGTTTTGGCTGGCTAAGTGGCAAACACATACAGTCTCACTTTTCTTGTTAGTAGGGTTAACTTTACAAGTGCATGACTCATTTATTAACTTCAAGTGCTGGTGGGCCGACATATAAACGTGCCGCGAAGAATCCTGCTATTAAAGTATCTTGATCGAGTTATATGATGTTACTAGTATGAAATGTATTACTTCCATTGGGAAATAAAACAGGGAAGCATTTAGCTTCATTATCATAGATCGGATAACATTCTAACAGGATTATTCCCTTCTGCAGGAGCCACATTCAGTACAGATTCATAATACTGGTCCAAAGCTTCCTGTCCAGTATCAACAGGCATAAGGACGTGTTCTGAAACATGCAATGTTGCTGACAATCATGTAATAATTCATCTTCAACAACAAGTTCCACTTCAGGAGAATCAACATTCAACATTTGTTGGAGAACAAAACTAGTTCACCCAGTCCTCATTAAACATCACTTCTTTGTTCAGATGGTTTTTGCTGTTTTTAAAACACATCAATGTGTTTCTAATTTGTGAGGTGTTAATGAATAAGCTTATAGTTTTAACTTCACTGGCAATAAAGACCTCTCCATATTGGATCAAGGCAACAGGGTATTTGTTTGCACTGTGTTTGCAGGTACATGTTTACAGCTGCGCTATTTTGGATGCATGCATGTATCCAAAATGGGCGATATGTCTCTCTATATGCAGGTTGCATACTCATCCTCTTAAGATTTAATGGAAAGCTATATATTTGTAGTAAAATTAGTAAGAATGACACATTTCTTACTTGCTAAGAAAAGCGTGTTTTGTTTCCACATATCACTCTCACAATATAATAAAATACAAACTTTAAACATGATGCAACTTTTTTATACTAACATGAATGAACTCTCTTTACCTAAATTCCCTGCCTTACAACAACATTGCTGACATCTTGGATCATGTCCCTGAGTTAAACAGAATCAGATGCATATCACCTCTTTAACAACTCTCAGTACATCCACACACAAAGCAACCATCTGGATTACTTTCATTTCCATTTGTATAACTTTGCCCATCCCTGACAAACAGCTCAACTACACACTGAAAAGGCCTGACAGATAATAGACACACCTGGCTGAACTGTCCCTATCAAAAGGGCCTGGCTAAAACAAAACTCCAGACATACTTGCTGACATCACTGACCTGCCTCAATTCACATTTATATCACCTCTTGATCAGATGATACATACACCCACACATAAGACACTGTCAGCACAGTTTACATTTCCATTTGTTTGCCTTTGACCATCACTCTCCAAATAGCTCATGTAAAACACACAAAAAGACCACTAAAACTACAGCCACATCAAACTTCACTCTTTATACTAGTTAATTTTTTTCATACATTCATAACCACAGAAAAGGAGCTCTTACACATTTCATATTCTTTTTTTTATTCACTTTGACATTGATCTTATTAAAACATTCTAATGCCAGGCTGGAAGTGTGTGTGTGTGTGTGTGTGTGTGTGTGTGTGTGTGTGTGTGTGTTCTTTTCTTTCCTGGTTTTCCTTCTCTCTGCTCCTGGTTTTCTCTCTTCCTGTTTGCTCTCAGGTGCTGCCTTAGTGATTAGTGTTCACCTGTGACTGGCTGCCTTCATCCAGGACCCTTGAATAAAAGAACCAGGCTTGTGAAGTATCGCTCTCTCTTTCTTTTCTCCTTGCTGCCTGCGTGCCACAGCAGAAAGCTTTGATTTAGTATCAGTTAAAAAGAAGTATGTGGGAGGGAGGTTGAGGAACAATAGGTGAGTTGAATTTACCCTAAACACTGTTTCACGCATCTAGTTTCCTTTAGTTACACACACCAGGTTAGTGGTTGGTGCCACCCCTGTATTAGTTTTAGTTGTCTGTAGGTGAACAATGTGGTCAGCCCTGCCAAAGGGGGGGTCGCAGAATATGCATCCTTGGTGTTGGAATAAAATAAATCTAGAGTCTTGTTGTCTGGGTCAGACAGTTGACATGCACAATGTGAAATGTTGGTAACACACAGGAGGGTAGTGCTGTGAAATTAAAAGAATCACCTGAGATGAGGAAGAGGCCTGTGGATGCTGTGTCTGCAGTTTGCTGGCAACTGAGAGGAGTGTGTCTGAGCGATGTCAGAGTTAGCAGAGGAGCGTGCAGCTATCACGATGGCATGCGTGAACTCCCGTGGCAGAGTAGAATGGCCTCATGCTAACAGCTAACAGTTCAATGTCTCTGTGCACAGTTCCATTTTCACCACACAATGTCTGGTTTGCACCATCTCTCGTTCACAACACAGCAAGACCCCTCCCTTCCTCTTACCACTGTCCTTCGTCCTGTCCGCCCACAGCAGATGAAAAGACTCCAGTGCGATGATGGGAGTCCGGGGTATGAGGGTTAACCAGGTCTCCGTGAAAACCATGGCGCTACACTCTGAACTCCCGCTGGTGCGGGTCAGAGCCGCCAGTTAGATCCGTCTTTTGGTTAAATCACCTTTTATTTATAGAAGCTTAATTTGTCTTTTGTTTGATTTGGTTGTCAGAGGTAGAGGTAGTGAGGTCTGGCTTGTTTTATTGGTTTCTTTTACTTATTTGCACAACCTCATTTTATCATCCTCCCGCACATTGTTGTAACCCTCTATGGATGTGAGAGCATTAGGCTTCAAATCATTTTAGATTGTCCACTGCTCTGACTCTTCTCATTTTCTTTTGTTGAACTGTGGCTATACTATTTCTGAAGGATGTGTAACAACACCTTAAAACCAACTATGTTTCAGTAATTGAGAATATGCACACAAACTGCCCTGTGAATCTCAGGAAGGGCAATATTTCAACAGGCTGTACATAAAATGACTGGACTCAAAGACTGTGAGTTCAAAGCCAGGTGGTGATGCCATATGTTCTTTATGACCATGCACTCCATGTTAGTCATACATTATTACTTTTTATTCCAAGAAATAATACCATAGTTATTCCAAACATACCAATTTTTATTCATTATTATGTACTATATGAAATACTTCTGGTCTATTTTTTTCTCATTCTACAACTCAAAACATATGACTTTTTATTGATGCATACTCTGTAATACAAGTTGCCATAATCATCCCCTTAACAACATATATTTTTCATAAACCACATATGGTGAAAACTCCACTCATACTCACATACCAAATACTGCCTGACTTAATCTTTTAACATTACATGTTTAATATGTGATTAAAAGATAGCTCACCATTTGTCTAAAACATATGTGGGACACACTCCTAACACAACTCTCAGTCAACCTTATTGTCTATGCAGCTTGAATACTTGCCAGACAAAATACACATCTCTTACATGTAAATTCACTCACACAAATACTTCACCTTTTACAGCAAGATAACCACTCACCTGTAATCTTCTTCACTTATTCAAATACATTCTCAACAGACCCTGACTGGACCCATTTCCTCTCAAGACATTCTCCCCTACTCTGGACCAAACTCAGCATTTTCACATCTAAAAACACAACAACACCATGCGAAGGGGAGGGAGCTACTTCATGTTTAAAATCCCTCGACCAAAAAACTGCATGCCACTTAGAAAACTTCTGCCTACAGCCAGGTTTCCTCTACACATCAAGGGACTTCATCTGCTTACTCTTGGAAAAACAGTAAGCAGTATTTTTAACACACCAAATACTTTACATTTACTGCATGCATACATGCGAAACCTTACTTTTATCTATATACGTAGCTTTGTTTATAAGTTTTCCATGTTCTTTTCAGCAGACATGGCATTTTCTTCACCACGAAATTGCCATCAATGAACCAACCATATGTGTACAGGAAATCCGATACAGGCTCTGCAGCCACTATAGGTATGCTGCTTTCCTGTTTCTGCAGACTGATAAACTAGAACTATGATCCTCCGATGACACCTCTTTCCAACTCAGTTATTTCTTTTGCTCGCGCGACGCTGCATGTAATTTCTAGGTCTTTGAGCCTGAAGCACAACATATACCAAACCTCAACTGATGTCATGGAACAGCACAATCAGGTAGGCATGTCTATTGTTACACAAAAACAAAAGCTAGAATTCCAACAAAAACAACTTGAAAAGACAAAAGAACAACTAAAGCGTTACCAGGAAGCCTTGGCACGCATCTTATTCCACCAGGTACTTCGAAATTCTACAGATAAGAATCTCTATATTTATAAACCAATACAAAACTGTTTTCACTGCACTTGCTTTTGAATTTTCAAACTAATTATCTTTTTCTATTCCTTTGTAAAGCGGAAGAAGACACACCAATGGATACACGCCTATTACGCTGGAGAAAAATGCCACTTCTTCCACCGCAACAACCCACACAGAAGGTAGAGTGGACTTGTGCTTTCTCCATTAAGATAAAAATTAACATTAATAAAAAAGACTGTCGCTCACCAAACTCATGACCAACATCTCATCTGTCTAATTCTTCCTTATAATCCATCCTGAAATACACACTCATATTCGTCCACTCTTTGCAAAAAAAATGCAGTCATTTTTTTTTTAATCTAATTTTTAGAAACTGTAGACAAGAAAGTTGTGGGACACAGACCTCATCCAGGCTATAGCCATAAGGATCCCTGTAGTAATAGCAGCACATGCAACTGATCAGGCAACACACAAGGTAAAAAGTTACACTACAAACATCATATAGTAGCATTGTTCCATGACCAAAACAAGATATATTTAACTACATCAAAACATCCTGTTATAAACACCTAGTCATACCTCTCCATTTTTTTTATCAGACATTGACAAAAAGACACACCTCCAAAGTAGTAAAAGATGCCAGCTGCAAGAAAAATAGGAGGTTGACCCACACAAACAAAAGCCTCTCTCATTACAGTGTGGCTGTGTGTGTAATATTTATATATATAAAATGTGCATGCTTTAGTGTGTTTAGACTCATTTGGTTTTCATTGTTGTGTGAAAAACAATGTGAGGGTCTTAATCCTGCAAAGGGAAACCTCAGACCGGGTGCTGTGAATCAAGTCTTTTAATGTCATGTAAGCATGGAGACAAGACATACAGTTCACAGTGTGCCCTGTAGCAAGGTTCGAAGAGTGTTGTCTAGTACACCTTTATACCTGTAGTCAGTATGCCATAAATACCTTTCCCAGTAGCATGAGAGACAATAAAGGATGCTCTCTGGTCACACCAAACGTAAACAATCAGGGATAAATCTAAATGGGCTTCACCCCAGGCCATCTAAGATAGTTCCAGAGATCAGCAGCTTTAGATAAACAGTTCACTCTAGGAAGCATCTGTTTTACACCTACTATAAGCACTCAGGACACTTAACCACAGTCTTCACTCCCCCAGGTTAGTTACATGGTCTTCCAGATCAACATTTACAGATGTTATTAGGGGACGTCTGTTTTAAAAATGACCACAAGGTATAAACTCTTGTTTTCTTTGCTAACAAACTCAGGAGAAAGCCTTACAACCTGAAAAGAATGTGGGCAAGATTCTGTATAAAGTTGATGTAATTTTAGGTACAGCTTAGTACTAAAATGAACAATCCTAGACTTCACTTTCACTCACATGATATAGAGACACATTAAAAAATGTTTCCTACAGTAGTTGAGAACCACTGTAAAAGAAAGGCGTTACATAGATGTTCACATTGGCTTTCAACAAAGTTATGCTTAAGACAAATCAACCAAAAAGCTTTTTTGTAAACGTTATACAAAAAAATTCACTGAGATCCATTATAGCAAAACTGATACTTGTTAATTGTAAACAATAATTGCTTTCATCTTCCGCTACTAATTATATTCCTATTTTTTTTTACTTTTTAATCCACAACAAACAGCAAATGACATTAATTTAATGGCTCTTCAAACTCTGGACAAAGGAAAACTAAATATATTCTTAGCACTACAAATCAAACCTCATATCAGGTGAATATATATTGATTAATATAACTCTGACTTTCAAAAGCCGTTCGCTCCTCAGCCACAGGCTAGAATAATCTCTCCATCTGACAACATCCAATGGAAACTGATTTGACCAAGTGACAGGAAAGGACACTATATGTGATGAAAATGTCTTTGATGATTTTAGTTTGTCCTGTTGGAGCTACTCTCTCAAGCATGAAACAGGATTTTTATTAGTGATATGACTGTCGCTGTTAATGTGAATCATAGTATGCTGTTTCTTAAATACAGTCACAGCAGGCCTGTCCTGCAGAGCTGTGCAGAGGCTGAACTGGGCTGTGTCTCTTTTGTCAGAGTGAGTGTTTGTCTGCTGACTGCTGGTAGAAATGAGTGTAAAAGTGTCTTTTTTTCACCCCTAATATTCACATAAGTCCTCCTTCAAGGACTCCAGGATTGCTCTCAGAGGGTCTTCATCTCTCTGCGCTCTGTGCTTGCACCACTCTACATTCCAACTTGGTAAAGAGTTTTTGGTCCATCAGATCCCTTTCAATACAGTAATGTAAGCTCTTTCTCATTAATTTGTTTCTTTCCTGTGACTTTGCAGTAGACATTATTTTCGTGTTCACTTCTTATTGAAAGTGAGGAGTGATATCTACCATCATCTCCATTGTCACAAGACAGTTTTAGTTGTTGTTGTTTAAATAGGATCAGCCATGCACAGAAAATCATTTGACTCGAGGCGTTTCTTTTTAGGACCTCCAACGACTTATTTCAGCTGTTAGACCTTAAACCAGAGAGAGTCCTGCTGCAGGTTGCTCTTCTCTGCATCACACTGAGATAACAGTTACACCTGTCACCTGGAATCAAGTAGGAAGCTGATGGTGAAAGTTAAAATGACACTATATCATCATGTTCTGGGGTAGAAGCTGTAAAAATAACCAGGCTGGATGGAAGGAGGAAGCATTTTTTCCTCAACATTATTTCATCATTATAATCAGTTACTGAGTATTTTCTCAGTCTGGGTCCAGAAACAAAACTTTCTTTATTACCTACAAAGGACTTTAAGGTGATTCTTCATCTGTTTGTAACTTTGTGTTTTCATTGTATTTCTTTTATTTCCCTCTCTTCTGTTGTGGGGCTCCAGTCTCTCACTGTCCTCATTCATCCTGGATCTTCTTCTTCAGATCTAAAACAATGACTTATTTTTATGCTGGTGTGAGGATTTCACATGCAAGTATGTGTTTGTTACCTGTATGAATCACATTGTGTAGTTAAGTTTGTGTTTGGGAGATTTCCTTCATGTGTTTATGGATACAGATGGAGAGGTATCAGGTCATTCCATTTATGTTGATGATCTCTACCTGTTAAACCATCCAAGCAGCTCTGCAGTGTTTCCATCTGTGTTCATGTTGCTGTTTGAGGGTTAAGACTTGGTTTCAGGGTTAGAATTGGGTTTTTCAGTTAGAGTTAGGGTAAGGGCTAGGGAGGAAGCAGTGTACGTCCCCCAGACATAAGTACCAGTATGTGTGTGTGTGTGTGTGTGTGTGTGTATGTGTTTTGTCCTTTGATGCCTGATGTTTCCATCTCTGCTGATGTATCAACATTCTATCTATCTATCTATACCATGTGTGTGTGAGTGTGTGTGTGTGTTTGTCTGTGCTGTCACTGAAGCCTGCAGCTCACAGTGCAGTAAGTGGACACAGCCAGAGACAAGTTCAGGGAGTCAAAACAGGAGCAGAAACAGTTGGACTGGACAGGACTTGCTCATGATTTAGGAAGAAAGAAGCCTCAGATATTTCTGCCACAATTATTGACAAAAAGGGAGGGCTACTGCTGTTACAGGACAAGAGAAACTACAGGAAAGTCCAGATCCAGCTCCAAGGTTTTCAGTAAGTCAGTACATTATTAGTAATTCATGTCAGTGTATCTAGTTTTAGAAGTTAATGTTTTGAAATGTTTTGTCCAAATATTTGATATGTTGCTGAAACTGTGACTGACCAAATAATCATACCCATAAGCCAGGTGGTTTGATTGTGTGCAACATCATTCATGGACAATATTGTTTTTTTTATGCTGATCATGATTTTTAGAGATATTCTCATGGTTGCTCATCTTCTTAACTTTGTTTTACTGTGATGCACTGTAGTTTTGTGTTAAAGGAAAGGATTTCTAGAAATTGAATGGAAATGATGGACATATAAAATCCACAGTCCCTGTCCTGCTGGAAGAGGTTGGGCTTCCAGAGTTGAAAAGAAGCAAACATGAGGCTTCAACAGTCTAGAGTAGATGAAGTTTCTATCTTCCAGGGTATTTTAGTCCAAAATTCTCACTCTTTGTGTTTCTACACCTAATGTTTCCTTACCAAAGCTGTGGTGGAGAATGGAAACACAGAGAGGAAATTCTACACTAAAGACAAACATTTGAAGATACTCACCTGATTTTTGTTTAACAATGCTGATGAATTTTGGAATTACTATTTGCACAGAAATAGGACTGTGGATTTTGCTGGCTATCATTTCCACAGAAATTGTTTAAAGAAAGGATCTCCTGGCAACCAGTATGGACATAGCAGGAAATTAATTAGATCAAACTTACCAATTAGCTTTGAATGTGGAAATGGGAATGTGAGTATATCTTTAAAGTGATTTGGGTTTTTTATGTGTCTTTAATATGGACAGTAGAGAGATGACAAGAAATCAGGTGGAGGCAGAGGCATCAATGTTTCCAGTGGAAAACTTTGAATTAGGGATGTTGTGGTATGAATGTTCAGAAGCTTAAAAGGTTGTTACAGGGGTGCCCTGAAAAGTAGCATATTATGAAACTTTTCACATTAGCACATAAGCTGTGATGGCATGCATTTCCATTACAGCCTCACAGGAGATTAACCAGGGGTGGCTGTGCCAAATTGCACTAATGTTGGTCCTGCTTGGTAGCCAGAAACTATTCATTACCAACCTATGACATTCTCCTCCCTTTAGCTGTGTCTGCAGTTTACTGCCACCCTCCTGTGTGTGTCCCCAAGCTGTAGAGCTAGAGAGAAAGCTCTATTCTTAATTCTCTCTCTTTTCAGCTCTTTTGCAGCTTCTACCTGAACCTCTGTGATCTGGGGTTTACTTTTCACTCCCTCTGTTCAGTTTGTACTTTCAGATATCAGCCTTATTTCACTGTTTACAGTCATTTTCAGCCATCACAGCTGTTATGTTACACTACTAATGCAAAAAGAAATATTTTTGCTGTTTTCTTTTAAACTATGAAAAGGTTGTAAGAAAATGAAATGTGTGAGTTAGCATCACTTTATTAGTGGTTCAGATGAACAAATCAGTTTGCTGTGCAGTAAAGTGGAAGAAACACTTGCAGCGTTCAGCACAGCTTTAGTGATGATATTTGTTCACAGCATGGCTTAATAATGAGTACCTGCCTCCACAATGGAAAACACTATTTGTTAGATATGAGGGAGTATATTGATTTTAGATGTCCACATTTCCAGGCCACTCCACCTTCCCAGTTCAGTATAAAGGAAGCTGGTATATTTGTTTGGAAAGCTTGTACTGTGGTTTTGGAAGCCACACCTCCTTATCTCTTGTGACTGAATCAAAGTTCACTACATCCTAAAATATTTTCCCTTTTTGAAACCAAAATGAAAGTTTGCATTCATGGAGATATATATACATTGACAATTGGATATTGTGCAATCATTTGTAACCTTGTTGGAACCTTTTCTGTACATACATGGGGTCATTGGTAAATCTTTGGTCTGGGCCGCTGCTTTCGTTGGGTGTGTTTTCTGCAGGAGCAGCCTGCACCTCCACTGATGTCTGAGAACAGTGTGTCCTGTGTGTCCCCTCTGTGAGCCACAGCTCCTCTCGGTTGGTCGGTGTTGGCTGCAAATCCGGCCCGATCATAAAACTTCGTTGAGCTCATCAGGGATTGTGTTGTAGTTGGGTGAAGTTTTTCCTCTCCCTAATCTGTGATGTGCTGGAGTCCCTGCCACATGCTTGCCGTGGAGTCTGAGGGTGTTGTAGTAACTTCTTCATGATGACTCTTGAAAGTTTTTTGAAGAGAGGAAAAGTAATTTCTTCTGTCACTTTTTACCTTTTTCTCATAAAACTTCGTTTTAAGATTTTACAGATCATTATTCTGTGACTGTGACAGGAGGAGCTCTCAGTGAATTGATGCTTGACTAAATCTGTGCTCTTTCCTGCTCATTTTAATGAAGTACCATATTCCCTCTCTGTATTATGATATTGGATTGTAACTCCAAGCTTTACCACAACACTGTCATTTGTACACCTGTATGTTTTGTTCACACGTGTTGATCCATCTGTCTTCCTATATTCATTCTTCTCACTCCCTAACTCCTGCAAACCCACATACACTAAATACACTAAACTGTAGTAAACTTGTGGAAAAAGCCAAATCCATTATGTGTGAAACATAATGTGGCTGGATGATGTTCAGAGGAAACAGAAGTTTATTAACAGCAGTGGAGGTGGGAGACTGGGATTTGTATCCAGAGTCCACTCTGTGGTTGAGTTTGGTATTTTACAGCTATTTAACAATACACACAAGCTAACTTGCATACGGCCTAATACAAATGTCACACACACACATTTCATCAGAGACCCAGCTCTCTAAGAAATAAGTCCAGCAGTGGAGACAGTCAACAGGCTCCCACATGTTTCTGTCTTGAGGAGGAGCTGTGCTGAAGCTGTCAGCTGTACCATCAGCCTCTGGAGGCTGCTCCTGCTCTCTGTGTCCCACACACTGCTTTCTGTACATAGAGGCCTGCTGTCAGCTCAGCTCCAGCTCCACTCATCACATAGCCATTGACGCCAGCTAGGCTCTGCTGTAACAGGAAGCAGCAGAGAGAAGTCAGAGCTTCGCCGTGAGGGCCTGAACCTCTCTGTCATGTCAAGGTGTTTTCAGGGAGGACGTCACTTCACGGACCTTCACAACTCGAGTCAGCATCAGACGGACACACGCACAATAAACATCCACGGTAGCTGAATTTCCCTCTCAGCTCCACAGTGTTTCCCTAGTGGAAAAACGCCAGGACATGAAATGAAAAGTGAAACGATCCTTTGCCTTGAAATCCAAAAGAGGAAAGCGACGGCGGGGATCCACACACAGTGTGTATCCAGAAGTAAACGCATGGTGCATCCTTTAATCAGCTGCAAAAGCTCCGCGCTCTTCCCGACGAAGCTCCGTGTCCAGCAGTTCATTTCCAGAAGAAAGCGCTGCAGATAAGAAATAGCCGAGCGGAGGAAAAGAAATCCAGGTATGAACACGCTGCTGGTGAACACAAGAGCTGGAACTCTGTCTGCTGCTTCTTCCTGCTGCTTTCCACACGGACGTGCTGACCCCTACCGGAACTTATCCAGAGAGGTCCTCTGTCTGTCTCTCAGTGTGTGTGCTCAGTATGTTGCTAGATAAAGAAAGCAGCGTTTCATGGTTCCAGGACTGACAGCAGGACTATTGTGGACAAGTCCAACTCATTTCATTCAGCACCACGCCATGATTTGTCACATGGGTGAAGTGGAAGCCAGTGAAGAGGAGGGAATGGGAGGAGGAAGCAACACAAAGGTGTTTGCTGGTCTCTGATGGGATCTTAGCCAGCAGTTTGTCTCTGTTATTCTGTCTCTGCCATTAAACATTCATACCTCAGGTGGACAGTCACAGTGGACACTGTCTAATGTCAGAGGGAAAAAAAAAAAAGTTCTTTTATCACATATTAAAGCTGTGTGATGTTCACTGGCTTACTGACCATGTGTAGTTTAAATGCATGCGATGTGAGTTTATTTTCCTTAAAGACAGAAGATGGGCTGATTAATGCAGGAAACAACATGAGTCAAGACTCAAGTATCTGTCTTTATAATTCTAAAAACATGAGCTGAGGACAAAGGTGAGAGCGACAGCTCATATATGGAAAATTAGTTGCATTAAGAAAAAATATATATTTTTTTGCTGTGAATAATATTAGTGCATATTTTCCACTTTTTGATATATGATGGTAGTATAAAAATATATATATGTCTTTTCAGTCTAAAATCCTTCTAGTGTATCTACAGGGCTTGATTAGTCCCATATATACAGTGGTGTTCAGTATATGTCAGGAGTCAAAGTGAAGACAGTCTAGAATTGGATCTCATTGGATAAAGAAGCCAGTTATCTGTGTGCAAACAAGTGTGACAGCAGATTTATTCCACTTAGTTCTGTCAGGAGGCCACTGAAGGCTGTTTCTTTTACTTTTTATTCTTCCCTCCAGCTGCAGTGAGAACATCTACAGAAGAAACATTATTATTATTATTTACTGTCCAACACAGTAAAGTGTAAATGATGGACATTTACTCAACACCTTTTTATTTACACTGTCACAGGATAGAAAGAACAAAAGAACTTCACAGATACACAAAGTGTTGCATTTGTCCACCTGCTGTTTCCATAATGTCACTCCATGGCATGTAGGCTTACTTGCTTTTTGGGTCTTTGCCCTCTTTACAGAAGAGACACTGCTGCTACTCCCAGTTACATTTTCTATTATTATATTTGTAATTTATTGTATTTTTGTTCTCACTTTTGTTTCCATGTGTAGAAGCTTCCACCCCTTGAGACCTTGTGGCAAGGTGGACTGTGTTTATGAGTT
>JAFBJY010000374.1:0-78214 GCA_016801885.1 Toxotes chatareus | reverse complement strand
TTTTTTTTGTAAAATGCATTTTCTAATAACCTGGGCTTGTAGGTTAGGATTAGATGATAACAGATTTCTATAGACTGAAGTCCTAAAATTTCATAGTAATTGTACAAAAAATGACTGTAATTTCACCGGTTTTTCAGTGGGTATGTCCAGGCGTTCTCAAGAGCTATCCAAAATGGCCACTTTGGATAGCTCTTGGGCACGCCAAGTGCCAAGTGTATAACTCCTGAATGCTTCAACATACAGACATCAATGACGGCTCTAATGAAAGGTGACACTTAGAGGAATCATATTCCATATTGATTACTCCAATATATTAATATTCATATTAATATTCATATTCATATCCACAATTAGTAGTACAGAAATAAAGTTAGGGAAGAAAAAACACATTGAATGCTCATTATTCTATTGAAACTAAATGTGCATTATAAGAAATTAGTCAGAAAAAGTGCTATGGTCAGAAATCAACACCTTTATATGAATGAATCACATACTATTCACAGCAAACTGTTTACATATTTACAATTTCACCTTCCTAAGTTTGGCCGCCTGGTTAGCTCAGTTGGTAGAACATGAGACTCAATATCTCAGGATCGTGGGTTTGAGCTCCACTCTGGACGGCACCACCTCCACCTCCCCAGGTGGGGAGCCCACCGTAGAATTTCGGTGTGGACTGGGCAGCCGCAACTTGGGCCTGGACCCAGATAAGCGGCAGATGATGACATCATCATGTTATTCTCAGCATGCCATGCAGTAAAGTAAGAGACTTGACTCATTTAATCAACTGATCTCAGTCTTCAGACAATTGATTGGTCAAACTGTGTGCTCTTCATAGCTGGGAACAAAAACCTACAGCCACATGGCCCTTTGTGAGATAGACGCTCTCTCCTGTTTCTAAGTGATGTGTTGGTCGCGACCGCAATGGCTCTTTGACGTGAACGACGGGAGCCGCAGTCGCTTTGTTTTTGTTTTTTTTCGTTCACGTGAATGGTCAACTACCTGACGTGCGGGGGTGGGGGTGGGGATTGCGAGGAGAGAGCATGACGGCCCGCCAGCGGGCCGTCGAACGTTAAGGGGTCAACTTCTTCCTCTTCCAGTTTATCTGAAATATCTGAGAAAAAACAAAGATAGAAATTTGTCAAACTGTTTTTCAGATGATCACATAGAAAGCTCCTGACTACTCTAAAGAGTTTGAGCCTTGATTCTATGAATTTTAAAATTCAACCTAAAAGACTCAGAAAAGGTGAGAGTGAAAACCAGCAGCTGAATTTTGACTAAAACAAGAAGCTGTGAAGTTTATTTGAAAAATGTTTAGAGTTTTTCAACCTAATCAGCAGATGACGAGTGGCCCTCATGTTGCACTACATCCTCCAACACCTGGATGGTCCCAACACCCACGCCCGGCTCCTGTTCCTGGACTACAGCTCAGCCTTCAACACCATCAGGCCGATGAAGCTCACTGAAAAGCTGGCTGACCTCGGAATACCAACACCCACCTGCAACTGAATTCTGGACTTTCTCACAGACAGACCACAGGTTGTGAGGATGGGGAGGAAGGTCTCTGCTGAGCTTACAGTGAGCACAGGAACCCTGCTGCTGCCTCAGTCCTAAACTCTTTACATTGTACACACATGACTGCACAGCCACACAGAACAACACAGCCCTTATAAAATATGCTGACGACACGACCGTCCTCGGCCTCATCAGAGGAGGAGATGAGTCAGCATACAGGGACCATCTCTGAGAATCTCAGCTGTGAGAAAAGCCCAGCAGAGACTGCACTTCATCAGAGTGCTGAGGAAGGCCGGACTTGGACGCCAGCCGCTCATCCAAGCCTACAGAGGACTCGTTGAAAGCATCCTCACCAGTGCCATCACAGTATGATACGGCAACACCACGCTGGCTGAGAGGAAGTCGCTTCAACGAGTCATAAAAGCGGCAGAGAGGGTCACTGGATGCAGCCTTCCCCCCATGGACTTGATTTACACTGAGCGCTGCAGACACAAAGCACAGAGCATCCTGAAAGACAAACACCATCCAGCTCATGCTTTGTTTCAGTGGGTGGACTCAGGCTACAACCTGAGGCATCGCAGGCTGGTGAGCATCAGTGCCCACAGAACCCGCCTCCACAACAGCCTCTTCCCAGCCAGTGTCAGAACAGTGGCACAGGACAGTAAGGAGGTGAGAAGCTACTACATAGCATAACCCTGTCAACGTGCAAAAAACATCAAAAACAATCTGTTATCACTATGTGCAATATGTCCTTATATTCACCATGTGAAACATTTCTAAAATATTTGCAATATCACCATGTGCAATATGCCTGTTAAGATCACCATGTGAAACATCACATACAGGAAGTGACAGTGTGCCTATATTAGGCACCTAATTTCCTTAATTTTATTAAGAATCTTCCCAGTATTTTAAGTGCACCATCTTGCTCTGTCACGACCGAACTAGGATAGAACCCAAATGCACAACTCCAAAACGTAAGATTTGCAATACAGTCTTTAATGAACAAAGTAGCAAAACAAGGATCGCCCAACAGGGGAAAAAGGTACAAACACAAAAGATCCAAACCAACAAAAAATCACTCTCACGAGGAAACAAAAAAATCACTCTTACGAGGACACAAAAAATCACTCTTACGAGGAAACAAAAAAATCCCTCATACAAGGAATAATGAAAAACAAGGCTAGAACACTGATCAAAATTTGAACAAGCAAAATACAAAAGAATAACAAAACCTGACTAGAGATACGAGGACTTGACACGGATGCTGATTGACTTGACATGAGACAAGACAAACTGGCACGGAACAGGGGAGACACAGACTATATATACACAACAGGTAAGGGGAAACAGGTGGAAACAATTAGGGCGGGGAAGACAATCACAAAGGCGGGAAACCAGACAAAGGCAGGAAGTAAAATGAGACAAGAAACACAAGGACAATGATTTCAAAATAAAACAGGAAACCACGAGACAACATAGACACGAGACAAAAACATAATGACATGATTTCACAAACTATGACAGGCTCTTCTTTTGTATTATTTATTTCTTGGTTATTTTATTTTATTTTATTTTATTTCTTTTATTGTATTATTTAAACCTTTTAACAAGCTTGACTCAGGGGAGGGAGGCACAAGAATTCCAATGCACATGTACTGCAGTGTATCTGTGCAAATGGCTAATAAAACTCTATTCTATTCTATTCTATTCATCTGTCATTTTTACAGTGTATACCTGGTGTTCACCCTGCCTTGCATGTTTTACAGTGAATCCTCTGGCTGCTTGTGTAATTTTACTGCTGATGTTGTCATTCATCGTGTCATTTTCACACTGCTTCACATATTTTTTACGTTGTCACCCTGGTTGTTGTGTTTTTAACAGTGCAACCTAACTTCCACTTTACAATACATCTGCTAGTTTTTATTTCTGACATTATTTTTTACAAGTGCATACCCTGGTTTTAAGTGTTGTGGTCCAGCTCTGCTGCCTCTTGGGTTTTGTTGTTTTGTTATTTTTGCTCTCCCTCCTCTTCCTATGCTTTCTTCATCTCTCTTCTTTCTCTCTCTCTCTGTGTATGTGTGGGTGTTGCTCATCTTCTGTGTAGGTGTGTTTTCAGGTTGTGGATTCCTGGGCGGCTCCTCCCTACTCCATTCACCAGCATGGGCTGATTGCACACACCTGTGTGCAATCTGAGCACAATCAACCCTCTCTGGCAGCATAAGAAGCTTGGCGTTCCTATCTAGCCTTGCCAGTTCATTCTCTCCTCTCCCACTGTAACTAGATCTCTGTGGCTCAATCACTTTGTTACTTAGTAACTTTATTCTGTGTCTGAACATTTACCTGACGCTTACTAACCTCCATGCTCTCCTCCCATGAGATCACCTCCCTTTTTCTGTGTGGTTTCAGGTATCCTAATGCCACTGCCCCCACAGCTGTGCTGTCAGCCAAGAAATTGCGCACACAGACCAAGGACAAAGTGATGTAGTGAAAATGATGCAGAATCCCAAAAAATTGAGGAGTTGACCAAAGTGAAGGAGACCCTGTTGGCAGAACAAACAAACAATTTTGTAAATAATGAATAGTCTTCACTTTAGATTAAGGGACATAACATCTGCAAATCATTTATAGATTTTTTTAATGAATGCCTAACAAATCATCTGTTACACATGAATAAACAAATGGTGGTATAGTGTTTTTTTTAACACATCTACACTATTTCACCAATAATTTATTAATAAGGTTGAACATATTGAAAATTAGCTGATGATGAATAAATCATGTACAATGTTGACACAGCATTTTTAATCATGTCTAAATCATATATAAATGTTGTACAACTTTAGTTATAAATGGTTTTATAATCATTTACAAATGTATATAAATGGTTTATTCATGATTAGCTTAATATCTACTCATAGCTTATAAATGTCTTATAAAGGGTCGTTATTCTAAAGTGTTACCAAAAATTGCACAGTCCAACCATGGACAGATGAAAAGTTAAGCCAGACTGGTTACAGCAGTTAGCGGAGCTGCCATGGAAGAAAAGTTTTTACAGTACCGCCCATAGTACCCAGTCATCCCAAGGAAGTACTGAAGCTCTATCCTGGTCGTCGGTACAGGGAATGTGGCAATGGCAGTAATTTTGGCATCTACTAGACGCACCTGTCCCTGACCCACCCATTGACCAGGACAATACCTTTTCCAAACTCACACTTGGCAAGGTTGGGGGTTAAGGATACACTTGACAGGCACACAAAAACCTCTCTCAGCATAGTCACACGGCTGACCCAGTCATCAGAATACAAAACAATGTCATCAAGATAGGCCTTGCAGTTTTCAACATCTCCCAATTCCTTGTTTACAAGCCTTTGAAATGTGGAAGTCAGTGCAGAATCTGGGATTTCCATCAGATTTTGTATCTATGAGATAAGGGGAGCTCCACGGACTTGAACTTGGCAATGCAAATCCATTCTACACCACATATTCAACTTCCTTCTTCATGACTTCCCTTTTACTTGGAGTAACCCTGTAAGCATGCTGCTTGATTGGTCTAGGGTTAGTCAGAACAATGTCATGAGTTTTAACAGACGTTTGGGAAGGAACATCGCTAAGCAGACATGGAAAATCACCTATGAGTTTCTCAATGTCAGCATGCTCCTTATCAGAAAGATGAGACAAGTAGTGGGGCAAATGAGACAAAATCTCAGTATTGCTTAACCTAGCCCCTTGTGGTTTGGAATTACGCATCACCAACTCATCATCATCATCACCATCATCTTAATCAGCGAAGCCCACTTTTGAAACAGAAGCCATGGGCGAGACAGCAGCTTTCACATGGGCCAAAGATGAATTATTCTGATCCTCTCTGGAGCAGTACAGCTTCATCATATTGACATGACACACTCTGGTCTGTCGTCTGCGATCAGGATTTTTTACAACGTAGTTGTTCTCACTGAGTTTCTTCTCTTCAACACAAGGACCCGAAAGAACCCGAAAAGAAAGCAGAACCAGGTATGGGTAAAAGCAGCAAAACTTTGTCACCTGGTTGAAACGAATGAACTACTGCTTTCCGGTCATAACGTTTTTTCATTTTCAACTGAGAAGAGGTCAGCCAATGAGCAGGCTAACTGGAGGCAATCTTTTAGCTTTGTGACATACTCAGGGATGCTTTTGACACTTGTCTTTGGCATCACTAAGTGTTCTTTAAGGACCATCAAAGGACCCCTAGCTTTAAGAGCTCTCTCGTTTACCTTTGTGGTTTTTCTCATGAAAGTTGCCTGTTTCTCCGTGTGTTCACGCAGGCGAACAAAATACTCCACATTTTTGTTTTGAAATGAAGGGTGTTTCGTTTGGAGATGGCGTTTAAGCTTACTTGGGACCATAGCACTGTTGGAGAGCTTTTCACCACATACCAAGCACAACGGAGTCGGTGCCGTTGCATCTCCGGTAAAAGTAAATCCAAATGAAAGATAGCTTTTGTTGTATTGCCTCGCATGTGGAAAATATTTTTTCAATGTATCTGTGCTTAGTGATACTAAGTTTAGGATTGTTAATTTAGAAATAAGCTGTACCAAAAACCATCCTTTGTAAAAGTCTTCCCACATTCTTTCAGGTTGTAAAACTCTCCCCGGAGGTGTTTGTATAGAAAATAAGGATTATACCTTCTGGACATTTACAACAGATGTCCTCTAAAGTGAAATGACATCTGTAACTGCTGATCTGGAAAGACCTTAGCTGGCCTGGGAGTGAACCCCAGTTGATTGTCCTGAGTGTTTACAGTAGCTGTGATCAGAAGATATCCTTTATTGTCCCTCATGATGGGAAAGGCATTTATGGCATACTGACTACATATAAATAGTCACACTATAGAACACTCTTCAGACAACACTGCAGAACACACTGTGAACTGTATGTCGTCTTCATTCTGCATGAAATTAAAGACTTGATTCACAACACCCGGTCTGAGTTTTCCCTCTGCAGGATTTTGGACATCTGCTACAGTGGAAGCACAAACATCATCAAGAGAAAATCTGGCCTAGGCTGGGCTGGGTTTGCAGGGACTATAAGGACCTATAACTCTACAAGTCTTTCCAATACCTTATTTGTGATTTCCTTTTTAATGCAAGACTTTTGTACAGGTATTTTAAAATGTGCTGCAATACACAATCAGTCATCTTTGCGACATGCATCAACCTTTGCAAAACTAGGGTTATCAATGAAATCCTGCAAATCAGAACTCAATATTATAGAATACCCCAACTTACCTATGGTTCGCAACCTCCCTCCACATACCTCTTGTTAACCCTTTTAACCTGCCATAGAACCAAATCCGCCAGAACATATTTTACATTTTTACCTGCTGTGGTGCCACATATTTTGGGGACGGGGATCCCCAAAACGGTTTTCAGACCTAAATGGGATCCAAAGACCAGTTTGAAAGCATTTGGACGTGGGTTTGGATGGTTAGGGTTTAAGGAGAAAGTTAATGACACAGAGTTTTTCAACAGGAATGGGGGTAGATGGCTCCAGTTTTGGTTTGAAAGTGGACTGAAAACTGCTGATTCACTGTTTTGTTGCAAGCTGAGGGTTGTAACCGGAGAAACGTTCACTTTAGATTTCAAGGAAGCCGGTTTCCTATGAGAACCTTTGGCCGGGTAACAAAATTCAGGGATTTTTTACCATGTCGGTGGTAAGCCCAAACCCAGAGCTGGAGGCGGTCAAGTTTACCCAGTTCTTGTGAATACTGAGAAGGGTCTGAAGGCATAGTAAATTGATTGCATTGCCTAAAGCAAGGAGGGGGATATAGAGTTTAAAATTTTTTTCAGAAATTGTGACAAAATGTTCAACTGTTAATATACTTTCAGCTAGATTGCAGTATAAATTCTCTAAAAGTCAAGTCCAATCGGTTGATAAAGATGTTTTAACTTTTAAATTCATCTAATTTAACAAACAAAGGTTTATTGGATCTTTGACAGTGTGAATTGCCATTTAACTGGACAGATTGTAGTTGCTTAAGCATAAATGAATTTTAAACTGGGAAAATTGCCAAACAGTTTTTTTTTATTCTTTAAGAAATATTACTAACTTAAGGAAAAACTAAAGTTTGTAACCAAGAAGCGTCCCTCATTTAGGCATGAAAAATCGACCTCGGATGGAAAACTGTTGCGGTAAAGCCAAACCCGGGAGCCTTGAGGTGAGATAAGTTCAGTTTGTTTTTAACCAAGATACTCTAGTCCTGCAGATGGATTGAATTTAAAGATTGGCAACAAATCTTTTAAGTTAAGTTTAGCCATTTGTTTTCGGGTTATTTTTGGCTTAATAATCTTAACAGACCCTTGGAAAAGTCATATTTTAAGCGAATTAATCAAATTAATGTATTTAATTAAATTTAAATTTCAATATTTTGGGTTAAAATAAACGAATTCCCAAGTTCAAATAGAACGGTAAAACATCAAATATAAATTAATACAAAAAACAAGTTGAAGGAATAACTTTACAATTAAAAATACAGGGAAACTAATATTAACAAACAAACATGTGAAAAATAAGAATATTAAAGAACCAAAACCTTTAACAAAAAACCTTGAAAAATCCTCTGAGGAAAAAGCAAAAGGCGGAATTTCAAAAAAGGTGATAAAACAAAGTAGAACAATGGAACATGGAAGATAAGATGATAACGGGAACAGATAGGGAAGCAGAGATAACAAGAAGTAAAAGAAAAAGGTTCCAAACGAGCACAGAAAAACGAGGAAATTACAAAAAACCAGGAAGGAATTTAGACAAATAAAATTTAAAAGGTTTTCAATACCCAACCAAATAAGAACGTGATAATAAAACTCCTTTTAAAAACCTTAAAAACCCTTCAGGTTTAAACTTGATGATATGAAAGATGAAAGAAGAGCCAATCAGTGGAGGAGCAGCTTATATTTCTACAGGACAAATGATGAAGAGGAGGATTTCAGTTGATGTGCAGATGAATGATTTGTGTTTTCTCTCCAGATGAAGGTAGAAAGTGTGTGTGAACTGATGTGGATGTGAATTCAGCATCATGAATCAGCGTGAGGACAGAGAGGAGGGAGCCCCTCCCCCTAAAAGCAGTCTGTGTGGGGACCATGAGATCCAGACCAAAGCTCAGAGGTGAGATGAGGATCTCTAACTGTCCATGACTCTTCTCCATGTCAGAGCTCAGCACTCACATCACTGCACCATCGTTATTCACACTCAAAGCTCTGTGTGTGTTGTGTTGAAGGCCAGAGCAGCAGCACACACCAGACTCTACTGGACCTGGACCTGAACATGGACCTGAGCCCAGCTGTGTGTCAATGAAGACTGACAGGCAAAAGCATCACCTCACTGATTTCAAAGGACAGTCTCCCTCTGCTGCAAAGACGTGAGCTGCAGCTGAGTTTAAAATGTATCAGACAGCTGTCCTGTATATGAACATGATCAGGCTGAAACACAGGCTTTAGTGGCAAAGCTGATGTTTCTCTTTTCAAGAAAATAATTTCTTATGTTCTTATATGTGTCATTCAGATCAGAACTAAAACTCCCTGTAACTCAGCACCTATCCAGTTCTAGTGTTTGTGTTAGTGTCCTGTAGCAGAGGTGAGACTTCTGTGTGAGTCCTTAAAACTCATCATTTAAAAGGTGGACTTGTTGTGATGACTCTAGGTCATGAGGTACAGAACTGATTGCTTGTTTCCTCTCATTGAGAATGTCACAGCACAGTAGTGTTTGCTTTAATCAGGACAGTCACCACAGAACATAAAAGCAGCTGTTGTTTGTGTACAAAGCATAAAACACTCACAGATGCTGCAAACATAATGTGAGCTAATTCTTCATGATTCCTCCACAGAGTGGACCAGGAGAGTTCAGAGGTTCCCAGTTCTCAGTCTGCCCAGCAGCATCAAACACACCTGGACTCCATATTTATGGTCTGTACATGGACAACAACTACTTTGACATCTGTTGTGTTGACAATAATCTCCATCCTGCACTTTTTAGAGCAGTGGATTGTCAGTGTGTCCAACATGGATCTGATGTTTGGCTCCATGGTTTTACTTTGATTGTGTCATTCATATAGTTTTCTGTTCCAGCTGCTGGAGGAGAACATTGTCACTTTTGTGAAGAGGGAGCTGAAGAAGATCCAGAAGGTTGTGAGCCCAGATTACCCACAATGCTCAGAGAGTCAGAGGGAGGATGAGGAAGTGTTGGATGGTGAGGATGAAGAGCAGAGGTGGAGCAGCAGAGAGGCTTTTGTGAAGATCGCAGTGAACTTCTTGATGAGAATGAAGCAGGAGGAGCTGGCTGACTGTCTGCACAGCAGTAAGAGGACTTCTCTAAAGATTCAACATGATGGACAAATGGGACATTTACTAACGTCTCAAGACATGGAGGAAATATGTTCATTTGTGTTCTTTAAGGGGATGAACATGTCATGTTTTCTTTATGAATCAGTCATTGATGATGTTTCTTGTTTGTTCATTCAGGACATGTTGTTGCAGTTTATCAATGTAAACTTAAATCTACTCTGAAGAAGAAGTTCCAGTGTGTGTTTGAGGGAATCTCTAAAGCAGGAAACCCAACCCTTCTGAATCAGATCTACACAGAGCTCTACATCACAGAGGGAGGGACTGGAGAGGTCAATTATGAACATGAGGTCAGACAGATTGAAACAGCATCCAGGAAACCAGCCAGACCAGAAACAAGCATCAGACAAGAAGACATATTTAAAGCCTCACCTGGAAGAGACGGACCAATCAGAACAGTGATGACAAAGGGAGTGGCTGGCATTGGGAAAACTGTCTTAACACAGAAGTTGACTCTGGACTGGGCTGAAGACAAAGCCAACCAGGACATACACTTCACATTTCCATTCACCTTCAGGGAGCTGAATGTGCTGAAAGAGAAAAAGTTCAGCTTGGTGGAACTTGTTCATCACTTCTTTACTGAAACCAAAGAAGCAGGACTCTGCAGGTTTGAAGAGGTCCAGGTTCTGTTCATCTTTGACGGTCTGGATGAGTGTCGACTTCCTCTGGACTTCCACAACACTGAGATCCTGACTGATGTTACAGAGTCCACCTCAGTGGATGTGCTGCTGACAAACCTCATCAGGGGGAAGCTTCTTCCCACTGCTCGCCTCTGGATAACCACACGACCTGCAGCAGCCAATCAGATCCCTCCTGACTGTGTTGACATGGTGACAGAGGTGAGAGGGTTCACTGACCCACAGAAGGAGGACTACTTCAGGAAGAGGTTCAGAGAGGAGGAGCAGGCCAGAAGGATCATCTCTCACATCAAGACTTCACGAAGCCTCCACATCATGTGCCGCATCCCGGTCTTCTGCTGGATCACTGCAACAGTTCTGGGGGAATATTTGGAAACCAGAGAGGAAGGAGGGCTGCCCAAGACCCTGACTGAGATGTACATCCACTTCCTGGTGGTTCAGTCAAAACTGAAGAACGTTAAATGTGATGGAGGAGCTGAGACAGATCCACACTGGAGTCCAGAGACCAGGAAGACGATTGAGTCTTTGGGAAAACTGGCTTTTGAGCAGCTGCAGAAAGGAAACCTGATCTTCTATGAATCAGACCTGACAGAGTGTGGCATCGATATCAGAGAAGCCTCAGTGTACTCAGGAGTGTTCACACAGGTCTTTAAAGAGGAGAGAGGACTGTACCAGGACAAGGTGTTCTGCTTCGTCCATCTGAGTCTTCAGGAGTTTCTGGCTGCTCTTCATGTCCATCTGACCTTCATCAACTCTGGAGTCAATCTGCTATCAGAAGAACAATCAACCTCCCTGTGGTCTAAACTGTTTGGTGACAAACCTGATCCAATCCAGAGGGCTGTGGACAAGGCCTTACAGAGTCCAAATGGACACCTGGACTTGTTCCTCCGCTTCCTCCTGGGTCTTTCATTGCAGACCAATCAGACTCTTCTACGAGGTCTGCTGACACCGACAGGAAGTGGCTCACAGACCAATGAGAAAACAGTCCAGTACATCAAGAAGAAGATTGAAGAGACTCCCTCTGCAGAGCAAAGCATCAACCTGTTCCACTGTCTGAATGAACTGAATGATCATTCTCTAGTGGAGCAGATCCAACACTCCCTGAGTTCAGGACGTCTCTCCACAGATGAACTGTCTCCTGCTCAATGGTCAGCTCTGGTCTTCATCTTACTGTCATCAGAAAAAGATCTGGACGTGTTTGAGCTGAAGAAATACTCTGCTTCAGAGGAGGCTCTTCTGAATCTGCTGTCAGCTGTCAAAGCCTCTAACAAAGCTCTGTAAGTGTATAGATAGCTGGTTTTCTTCATCATTGTAAAAGGACTTGGCTATTTTATTCAGCAGGAGGGAAAATATATTACTACTAGATCTCAGTTTTGCATTTCACAATATTGATCATAGTATCCTATTGGAAACATTGGACCATGTCATTGGGATTAAAGGAACAGCACTAGGTTGGTTTAAATCATATCTATCAGACAGATACCAGTTTGTTCATGTTAATGATGATTCCACCATTTACACCAGAGTTAGTCATGGAGTTCCATAGGGTTCTGTGCTTGGACCGATATTGTTCACCTTATACATGCTTCCTCTGGGCAATATTATCAGGAAGCATGGCATAAATTTCCATTGCCAGGGTGGGAGCTGTCCTTGGTGATGCTCTTTGCTCTGCTGAGGCAGCGGGGAGGTGTAAATGTCCTTCAGGGAAGGGAGGCGGGCAGTCGATGATCTTCTGTGCTGCCTTTACCACCCTCTGAAGCCTCTCCCTGTCTGCCATGGTGCAGCTGCCATACCATACTGTGATGCAGTACAGGTTGTGCTTCCTGAGGACCCTCAGGAAGTGTAGCTGCTGCTGAGCCTTCTTAATGACCGCTGTGATGTTCTCTGTCCAGGAGATGTCAGCGGAGACGAGGATCCCAAGAAAGTGTGGACTCTCTCCATGCACTCACTCTTGATGTAGAGGGGGCTAAGTCGGTGCTGTGCCTCCTGAAGTCAACAATGATCTCCTTGGTTTTCTTGGTGTTCAGAGCCAGGTTGTTCTCTGAACACCAGGATGCCAACTTCAGGACCTCCTCTCTGTAGGCTGCTTCATCTCCCTTTGAGATGAGTCCGACCACTGTAGTGTCATCAGCAAACTTGACAATGAGGTTGCTGTTGTGGGCCGGACTGCAGTTGTGGGTGTAGAGGCAGTACAGGAGGGGGCTCAGCACACAGCCCTGTGGAGAGCCGGTGCTCAGTGTGCGAATGGAGGAGAGGTGGGGGCTGAGTCTCACAGTCTGGGGTCGGTTGGATAGAAAGTCCTTTATCCAGGCACATGAGAGAGAGGGGAGGCTGAGAGTGTCCAGTTTGGTGATGAGAATGTTGGGAATGATTGTGTTGAAGGCGGAGCTGTAATCCACAAAGAGCATCCGGATGTAGCTCTGCTGCTGCTCCAGATGGCTCAGCACAGAGTGGAGAGCTATGGCGATAGCATCCTCTGTGGAACTGTTACCGCGATATGCAAACTGGTAGGGGTCGAAGTCTGGGGGGAGATAGTCCTTGATGTGTTGGAGAACCAGTCTCTCGAAGCACTTCATGATTACTGGAGTGAGGGCCACAGGACGGTGGTTATTAAGGCTGGTGATGGGAGACTTTTTCGGCACTGGTATGATTGTGGCTGATTTTAGGCACGGCAGGATGACTGCTTGGGCTAGGGAGAGGTTGAAAATTCTGGTGCAGATGGGGGCGAGCTGGTCTGCACACGCTCTGAGCACCTTACCAGGTACTCCGTCTGGGCCGGCAGCCTTCTTGGGGTTCACTGCCAGGAGCACCCATCTGACATCGTGCTCCCTTACAGTGAGTGGAGTGGTGCAGGAACCGGGTGGGGGTGGTGGCAAGGCTGGAGCAGATGAGTGCTGCTGTTGTGGTGAGTTAAAGCGAGCAAAGAAGCAATTTAGCTCCTCTGAGCTGATAGCATCATATTATTCCAACAGATTGCTTCATTCACAGAATGCAGGTTTCCTTATGGTTCCCAGAATCCTTAAAAGTAGAATGGGAGGCCGAGCCTTTAGCTATCAAGCCCCTCTCCTGTGGAACCAACTGCCAGTTTGGGTTCGGGAAGCAGACACCCTCTCTAATTTTAAAATTAGGCTTAAAACATTTTTCTTTGACAAAGTTTATAATTAGTTGTAGTTACAGTTTTAGTTATTATGACTAAACCTATAGTTAGTCACAATTATTTCTATAGACACTGTTACAGTTAAGCATAAAGCCCAAAGTAGGGCTGGCTCAGGTAACTGAACCATCCCTTAGTTATGCTGCCATAGGCCTAGGCTGGTGGGGGACTTCCCATGATCCTCTGCACACTTGTCTTCTTCTCTTTCTCTCAGACCCACTTTCACATTTATTAGCCTTTATTCCATGTCATTAACTCTGTGTCCTCTCTGTCCCGTAGTCCTGTGCTTGTTTCTCTCTGGTCTCTCTTTCTCTGTACCTTTCTGCAGGTATCTCTGGCTCCAGAGCTGCATGTTCTCTGTCTGTGGTCCTGGCTCCACCAACCTGCTGCTGTTTATTGTTTACAATTATCCATTTCTAACACATTAGTATGCTTAATGTTCCACTCTGCTTAAGATACATTTTGGATTAATATTCTATGCCAACTGTAATGTAAATAATTACCAGTCATGACAGCTTTTTGCTTCTGTGTTCTGTTTCCTATCATAACTGTAATCTGCTGAGCACTCAGTGTCCACTAACTGTCCTGTAATCTGAATGCTGGCCCTCTAACATCGTTCACTGTCAACCCTGTTTGTGTCCTGTTTTATATGCTGCATGTCCTTCTCCTCTCTCCTCCATTCCCAGCTGTCCTATCTTCCTCCTTTTCCTCCTTTCACCCAGCCTGGCCATCAGCAGGAGGGTCCACCATATGAGCCAGGTTCTGCTCAAGGTTTTTTCGTGTTTTTCTTTTCACTGTCGCCTTAAGTGCTTGCTCTGGGCTCAGGCTCTGGGTCTCTGTTAAGCACTTTGAAACAATTTTGATTGTGGAAGGAGCTATATGAGTAAAATTAAACTGAATTGAAAATGTAACTGTCATGTATCCAACTTGTTGAGAATAAAACAGAAAGGATTTGAATCAGAGCCAATGAAAGATGATCATCAATGTAGAAACTCCTCATTGGTTAGCAGGTGGATAAAGAGCCGATATTTCTGCTTCTGTGTTTGATGTTTGGCCCAGTTTTCAAATGCAGATCTGTTAGTTTGCTGTGAGCTGCAGAGCAAACTGAGAGTTTGGTTCCTTTGATTGTCCTTTCAACACAAATGTTATTTGACTTTTTCTTCATTGTTTCCTCTTCAGACTGAACAGCTGTAACCTCTCAGAGAGAAGCTGTGAAGCTCTGTCCTCAGTTCTCAGCTCCCTGTCCTGTAGTATGAGACACCTGGACCTGAGTCACAATGACCCGCAGGATTCAGGGGTGAAGCTTCTGTCTGCTGGACTGAAGAGTCAGTGGCGGCTGGTGAAAAAAATTCTTGGTGGGGCTGATATGCCGATAAATTTTCCTGCCTACTCCAGTATAAGCATTCAAATCAACAGTCAGAAAATGACTTAAATTCCACAATAATAATTTAATTTCCTTCTCAAAATCACAGATAAAGTATATTAACAATTCACATAGGTTACATGTACGCTTTAGAAAGGAACAGTATCAAAAACAATACAAAAACAAATAAAAACGGTATCAAAAACAAAATTCAGCTACAGCTATGATATCAACTGAACCTACACAAATCAACAATGTGTGTGCACGTGTGTGTATGTGTGTGTGTGAGAGAGACAGACAGAGAGAAGATAAACTGAATGGGGTGGAGAGTTATTATTTGAACTTTGCTCGTCTGTCTTTCTGTGTGGCAAATTTCTCAATGACCCTGGTGTTGAAGTCAGGAATGTCTCTTGTCAGTTTTTTTCTCTATGGAGAGCATGGCCAGAGCATTGAGCCAATCTTGTGCCATGGTGTTTCTAAGGAAAGTCTTTATCCTGTTTAAAGTAGAGAAGCACCTCTCTGACTCTGATGTTGTCATCGGCGTGGTGATGAGGATGTTTAGAAGACTTACGCTTTCAGTGAATGTGTCTTGAAGATTGTTTTCCATCAAAACCTGATAGAGAGCCAATACACCACTGCAACTCTGGAACTCCTCGTTTTCATAGATCAAGGACAGTTCTGTCTTAAGTCTGGCCTTGTCCAATGAGGAACTTTCGTGGCAGTGTTGAATCTGGGAACTTTCTGCAGTGTTGCTGGAACAAGTCTCCTTGCAACAGAGTGGCGCTGACAAGGTGCTTGGTGAATGAAAACCTCTCCTTGGCATGGCTCATAATGGTGTCACATACCTATGCAGTGACATGTAATTTTAAAAATATTATGACAATAATAATATGACAATATGACAATATACATTTCAGTCAGGATTACTATATCAAATGACCAGCATCTTCATTAGATTTGATCTGATTCAAATCAGAACAAGCAGCAAGTGCTCACCTCCAGTGCCAAGTGGTGTTGCGTGCCTTCTCCCAGTGTCCTCCGTTTCTTTGTGGGTGGCTCCTGAACAGGTCTTCTGTACTTCTCATCCTCCACCAGATTAGGAACAGCCTCCCTGATCCAATACAGGAATGTTGTGAGTAAGTTCTGAAAACTGGCGAGGGATGTATTAATCAAACCCAAGGCTGTGTTACAATTACTGGCAATTATATTTCATCTAAACATCATAGATACACTACATATTAACATAGCTACTGGGCTGGTCTTGTGTTCCTTTGTCAAACTGCTGAAGCTTTGAGCTACATTTTCTGTATAAAATGCTCTAAAGATTATAGATTATATTATTATTATTATTATTATTATTAATGCATTTAACCTACCTGATAGCTTGCATGCTGTGAATGAACCTCTGGGTGGCTCCTGTGATGTAGACAGCATCGATGTTTCTCTTCTGCAGCTGGTTATATAGCATGTCTACGTGTGGCATGATCTTATGAAACAATGCTAGGAAAAACAAAAGCTTCATCTTCCAGCATCCTCACATAGCCGCCGGCGGCTCTCTTTTTGTGGGGCCATCAAATGCTTCTCTGTTCCGGATGGTCTGAAAACACTTCACCAGGTCATCCTTGTGCTCGTACACGGTGTTAACAGCACGACTGTTGAAGTTCCAACGTGTTGACGGCGCACTTGGAAGTCGATGCGCCACCACCTCATCCAGCACTGCGGTTCTCTTGCTCGATTTAGTGAAAAAGAAGCAAACCCCCATGTCGGAAAAAAAAAAAAAAGTGACTGATCTGAGGGATGTGAGAGGTTGCTTGTTGCATTACCAGGTTTAACTGATGGGCATAACAGTGAACGTAGTGAGCGTTTGAATAGATGTCCTGTATCTTACGCTGCACTCCTCCAGTGGCACCCCTCATTACTGAAGCCCCATCATAGGCCTGGGCGATCAACTTTTTTTCTTGTCCCTCGGGAAGGATGGTGCGCAGCCTCTCCATTAAGGCGCTAGCTATTGCATCCGCACAGGCGTTGGGTAGCTTGATGAACTCAAAAAAACGCTCTTGTATGTTGTTGCGTTGGTCGATGTATCTCAGCACCAGGACTAGCTGACAGTGTGTGGAAATGTCAGTAGTTTCATCAGCTTGGATAGCTAAAAAGTTTGCTGTCTTTACCTCATCCACGATCCGTTCTTGCAGAACTGCCAGCATACAGTCCAGCAGCTCATTCTGAACCGTCTTTGAAGTGCCTTTAAATACAGTTGCACTTTCAAGGTGTTCCCTCAAGTCCCGATCTATGGATGCCATTAAGTCCACCAGACCTCGGAAAATTCGGGATTGTCTGAAGAAACACTCTCATCATGTCCCTGCATTGATAGTTCAAAAGCACCACAAAATTTCACGCAGTTGATGATCTTTGATAAAATATGACGGTTTTTATCCACCTCTTCATTGTGCCTTCTGACAGCGATGCGGTGCCCTTCGTCTAGCTGCGCCGCTATGCTTATCTTTCCAACCACAGCTAGCTTTATGCAGTTTTCCATGTGAACTTTTGATCGTTCGTGCTTCTTAATGCGTTCTGAGAGGTGCTTTAAGTCAGTCTGTCCAGAAACTGTCCACGTCAAATCACACTTGTCACTTTTAAAAAGTATGCAGGGGAAACAAAAAAGCGCATTAGATATTCCACAGCCTGTTAGCCAGGATTTACGCTGGAACCAATTTCTGCTAAAGGTCCTGTTATAGGCCTTTCCTTTCTCCTTGGTTGGCTGGGTGATGGTTATTTCAGGGCTCCTTAACACATATTTTTCTTGTCAGGTCCAACCTCCTTAACACATCGTCAGCTGGTGGAAATGATGTTTATATAGTTTAGATTGCATGTAGGAACACACTATTTAGTAAAAATGACACTGATAATATATATTTTGTTTAAAAAATATAAATATATAAAATATATACATATATATTTTATATATTTTCCCCCTCCACATCTGGGAGGGCGGTGCCCCAGCGCCCCTATGGGCCAGCCGCCTCTGGTTAATACTCATAATTTAATATAAGGTCTCACAAAAGGAGTAGGTTGAGGATTAATGTGGACAGTCAAACATCTAGATCTTCCTCTAGATGTTCACTAATGAAATATCACTATGTTATCCCACATTTTTTCTCCTCTCAAGATAAACCCAGACACTGAAGAGGATTTTAGTTAGTCAGCTTCTGAATGATCAGCTGCTCTGCAGTGGAGAGGACAGGTAGCTGTGCTAATGCTAATGCTACGTGAGCGGTTCAGAGTTTCTAATGAGAAGTAGATTTACTGTGGAGAGTCAGTCTGTTTTTAACTGCAGAGCAGTCACATGGGTACTGTGTGAGTAAGCAAGCAAGTAAGTAAACAGCTGTAACCATGGTAACAGAACACAACAGTGATGGAGACAGCTTGAGCTTCAAAATTTTCAAACTGAAAAATAATGACTCAAATTTCACAGACTAAACCTAAAAACTGGTAAATGGCTGCATTTATATAGAACTTTTACCCACAGGACTTTACAGATACATTTTCATCAGAGGATTCAAACTAAATCAAATCAGGTACCAACATTAACACAGTTACAGTCAAGACCTGAAGTATTTGGATAGTTATTGTTCTTGAGACTCTGAGCTTCAGCACATTGAATCAGAATCAAAATAATGGATCCAACATAAAAGAGCCAAGTCTCAGCTTTAATTTGAGCAGGTTGACATCAGTATAGAAAGAACTGTGTGGGAGATTCAGCCCTTTTAGTGGTTCAAAAGTAACTGGGCAAATACACATGAAGTGAAACAAACTGATCAGATTTAATATTTAGTGTAAAATCCTTTGCAGTCATTGACTGTATTAGAATCAGAATCAGAATCAGAAACCCTTTTTGCCAGGTATGTTACACATACAAGGAATTTGACGTGGTGTTGTTGGTGCAAAACAGACAAATTGGACTGACAAGTCCCATAACACACTCAGTTGAACAAGAAAAAAATTTTAATACTAAAATAAGAGAAAGAAGAAAGAAGTACTAAGAGGAAGAAACAGTCTGTACAAATAATAATAGTAATAATGTGCAATGTTGCAAAGTAGATGTAGTGCAAAGAGATAATAATGCCATAGGAGCGTTAATATAACGCATACATCGCTGAAATTATGTTAATGTAACATTGTCTGTTGTGGGGAAATGAGGGTCCATACTGTTTGGGGGTGGGGGTGGGGAGCTGTGTTGATGAGGGTGGTGGCAGAGGGAAAGAAACTGTTCCTGTGGACGTGAGGTTTTGGTCTTGATGGACCGCAGCCTCCTGCCGGAGGGAAGTGTTCAAAAGAGTTTGTGACCAGGGTGGGAGGGATCAGCTGCAATCTTACCTGCACACCTCAGGGTCCTGGAGGCATACAGGTCCTGGAGAAATGGCAGATTGCAGCCAATCACCTTCTCAGCGGAGTGGATGATACGCTGCAGTCTTCCTTTGTCCTTGGCAGTGGCAGCAGCGTACCAGATGGTGATGGAGGAGGTGAGGATGGACTCGATGATGGAGGTGTAGAAGTGTACCATCATTGACCTCGGCAGGTTGAACTTCTTCAGCTGCGGAGGAAGTACATCCTCTGGTGGGCTTTTTTGGTGAGGGAGCTGATGTTCAGCTCCCACTTGAGGTCCTGGGTGATGAGGGTTCCCAGGAAGGTGCAGGACTCCACCCTGTTGACTGAGGAGTCACTCAGGACGATGGGGGCAGGAGGGGCTGGGTTCTTCCTAAAATCTACCACCATCTCCACTGTCTTCGCTTTGTTCAGCTCCAGGTTGTTTTGGAGCACCAGGTCACCAGATGGGCAATCTCCCACCTGTATGCAGACTCATCACCATCAGAGATGAGACCAATGAGGGCGGTGTCGTCTGCAAACTTCAGCAGTTTGACAGACTGGTGACTGGAGGTACAGCTGTTGGTGAATAGGGAGAAGAGTAAAGGAGAAAGAACACAGCCTTGAGGGGAACCAGTGTTGATGGTTCGGGAATCAGAAATGTGCTTTCCCAGCTTCACGTGCTGCCTCCTGTCCAACAGGAAGTCTGTAATCCACTTGCAGGTGGTCAGCTGAGAAAGCTTGTCCTGCAGCAGAGCCGGAATGATGGTGTGGAAGGCGGAGCTGAAGTCCACAAACAGGATCCTGGCGTAGGTTCCTGCAGAGTCCAGGTGCTGGAGGATGAAGTGGAGGGCCAGGTTTACTGCATCGTCCACAGACCTGTTGGCTCTGTAGGCGAACTGCAGGGGATCCAGGATTGGGTTGGTGATGGCCTTGAGGTGGGTCGGGGACGAGGCGCTCAAAGTCTTCATGACTACAGAGGTCAGGGCAACAGGTCTGTAGTCATTAAGTCTTGTGATCCTCAGTTTCTTGGGGATGGGGATGATGGTGGAGGTCTTGAAGCAGACTGGTGCGTGACATGTCTCTAGTGAGGAGTTGAATATGTCAGTGAACACTGGAGACAGTTGATCGGTGCAGTGCCGAATGGTCTGCAGTTGATGAAAAAAGTTTCCAGGTCAGGAGAACAGTACCGTTTGATCACTGTCACATCGTTGCACCAGCTGCTGTTGATATAAAACAGATTCCACCACCTTTAGATTTGCCAGATAGTCCTGTGTTGCGATCCGCTCTAAAGAGTTGGAAGCCTGCCAACTGCAGTGCAGAGTCCGGTATCAGTCCACACAGCCATGTCTCTGTGAAGCACAAAACCGATGATGCTGAAAAGTCTTACAGGCGCACCAGCGTGTTTACCTCTCCTCCGGCGCTTCTCTGCCTGAGCATTGGTGAGGGCACATTTGACCAGAATGTCCAATATTCCTGCCAATTGCACCAGAAAAGTGGGACATAAGTAGTATTCATTATTATATTTTAAAGTGAATGTGCTGAGAGCAGGAAGAACATAGCGTGTCCAATGTCCAAATACTTACGGCCTTGACTGTATATGTCAGTTTTAAACTGATTTTATTATATTTAACTGTCATGTCTCCAATTTGTTGAGAATAAAACAGAAAGGATTTTATTCAGAGCCAATGAAAGATGATCACCGATGTAGAAACTCCTCATTGGTTAGCAGGTGGATAAAGATCTGATATTCCTGCTTCACAGAACAAATCTGTTTGATGATTGGCCCAGGTTTCAAATGCAGGTTTGTTAGTTTGCTGTGAGCTGCAGAGGAAACTGAGAGTTTTATTCCTTTGATTGTCCTTTCAACACAAATGTTATTTGACTTTTTCTTCATTGTTTCCTCTTCAGACTGAGCAGCTGTAACCTCTCAGAGAGAAGCTGTGAAGCTCTGTACTCAGTTCTCAGCTCCCAGTCCCCTAGTCTGAGAGACCTGGACCTGAGTAACAATGACCTGCAGGATTCAGGAGTGAAGCTTCTGTCTGCTGGACTGAAGAGTCCACACTGTACCCTGGAGACTCTGAGGTGAGATCAAGTTCCAGTTTGTTTGAAATGACTGCAGATATTTCTTGAGTCCTGACAGTCATAGGATTGCATTAGATAGTGGCCCATAGATAGTGGCCCATATCTAATGATTTTTACAGTTTGTAAAAAGTTTTTCAGCCTATTTTGTTTTTATTCAGCTTCATTTTCTTTCAAGCTCATATATATGAATTCTGGCTGAGACACACAAGCTCACTCATACTTTGTTATAATGTAGTTTATATGATTCAAAGTCAATGTTAATTTAAATTCAATTCAATTTTATTTATATTGGGTTGAATCATAATATACGTTATCTCAAGGCATTTTACACATAGAGCAGGTATTGTCAGAACTGAACGTGGACTGAACCCAAATGCACAACTCCGAGGCAAAACTTCAGAAAAGCAAAGTCTTTTATTAAACAAAGTGACAAAATAATAATCACCTGATGGGGGAAAAAGGCACAAAAAAACTAAAGTTGAAAACAAACAGAAAATCACTCTATAGAGGAAACCAAAAATCACTCTCACGAGGAAACTAAAAATCACTCTTACGAGGAACAAAAGCAAAGGCAAGGCAACTAGTCAAAACAAGGAAGATCAAAAGACAAAGTAACAACATAACCTGACATGGGATACGTGGACAAGAAATGACGCTGGTTCTCTTGACGGAGGACAAGACGAACTGGCACGGAACAAGAGGCGACGCAGACTATACATACACAACAGGTAGGGGAAACAGGTGGAAACAATTAGGGCGGGGAAGACAATCATAACGGCAGGAAACCAGACAAAGGCAGGAAGTAAAATGAGACAAGACACACAAGGGCAATAGTTTCAAAATAAAACAGGAAACCACAAGACAACATAGACACGAGACGAAACATAACAAGTCATTATTTACGGACCGTGACAGGTATAGACTGTACTCTTTAAAATATTATCTACAGACCCCAAATTTTCCACAAGTGCAGCACTTGGTGATGGTGGCATTGAAAACTCCCTTTAACAGGAAAAACCTTGAACAGAACCTGAGTCATGGTGGGTGAAACTATGGGAAAGAGAAGAAGTTGATTTAGTAACATGTATTGATAGGATATGAATGAGTACTGATAGAGAGTGAGAGGAGCTTGGTGCATGATGGGAAGTCCCCCGGCAGTCTCGGTCTATAGCAGCTAAACTAGTAAATGGTTCAAGCAAAACCTGAGCCAGAACTAACTATATGTTTTATCAAAGAGGAAGGTTTTTAGCTTACTCTTAAACTTGGAGAGGGTGTCTACCTCCCAGAGCCAAAGTAGAGGAACCTGATATCTGAAGTATCTGCCATCTATTGCACTTTTGGAGACTCTAGGAACCACTAGTAGGCCTGCATTCTGGGAGTGCAGTGTTCTAGTTCGGTAATAAAGTACTATAAGCTCCTCGAGATATGGTGGTGCCAGACCACCATATCTCTTTGTAGGGCCTTGTAGGTAAGGAGAAGAATTTTAAATTCTATTCTAGGCTTTTATTCTGGATTTTACAGGGAGCCAATGCAGAGAAGCCAATACAGGAGTAATATGATATCATTTCCTGGTTCCTGTTAGTACTCGGCGCTGCAGCATTTTGAATCAGCTAGAGAGTCTTTAGAGACTTGTTGGGGCAGCCTGATAATAAGGAATTGCAATAGTCCAGCCAAGAAGTAACAAACACATGGACTCATTTTTCTGCATCATTATGAGACAGGATGTGCCTGATTTCTGTAATATTACAGAGGGGAAAAAAGCAGTCCTTGAAGTTTCTTTGATGTGGGATAGGTCTTGATCAAAAGCAACTCCCAGTGCTTTTGATATAGTGGCGTTGGAGGCCAAAGCAATATCATGAAGAGTAAGAATATCATGAGATACTATGTTTCTGAGGTGCTTGGGGCCAATTACTATAACTTCAGTCTTGTCTTTTGTGTTCAACAGTAGAAACTTACGAGTCATCCAGGTCTTTATGCCCTTAAGACACGTCGGAAGTTTATGGAATGCTTCCTAATAATGTTGCCTTAGGGAAGCATATATGAGGTGAAAAGAATTGGTCCAAGCACTGAACCTTGTGGAACGCCATGCCTAACTTTTGTGTACATGGAGGACTCATTGTTGATGTGTACAAACTGAAATCAATCTGATAGGTAAGACCTAAACCAGCTTAGTGCGGCTCCCTCGATGCCAATTAAATGTTTCAGTCTCTGTAGTAGGATGTGATGGTCAGTGGTATCAAATGAAGTACTAAGATCTAACAAGACAAGTGCAGAGACTAGTCCTTTGTCTGATGCACTTAGTAGGTAATTTGAAACTTTCACTAATGCTGTCTCTGTGCTATGATTCACTCTAAATCCAGACTGAAAATCCTCAAATAAATTATTATTATGTAGAATGTCACACAGCTGACTGGCAACTGCTTTCTCATGAATCTTAGAGAGAAAGGGAAGGTAAGATATAGGTCTGTAGTTGGCTAAAACGCCTTCCTCAAGAGTAGGCTTTTTGAGAAGTGGTTTAATTATATCTGTTTTAAACGACTTTGGCACCCCTTAGCCTTAGGGGTAAAATTTCCTTGAGGAGCCTGGTGGGAATCGTGTCTAAAAGACAGGTTGATGGTTTAGATGAAGAAATTACAGAAGTTAGTTGGTGAAGATTAATGGAAGAGAAACTTTCTAATCAAGTTTTACTGCTGTTCCTTTCAATCCTTTCAAGTTTTCGTGTTGTTCGCTTTAATTTGTGAGCTTGTGAGCTGAACCACAGAGCAAACCTCTTCTGTTTCTCTGTCTTCTTTCTTAGAGGGGTGATAGAGTCAAGTGTCATTCACATTGTTCAGAAGGGGAGGGGGGTGGCAGAGAGGGGATGTTTCACAGTTTTCATTGCCTATGGGAAGAAGCTGTTTGACAGTGGTGCTGTTTTAGTCTTTTATGTCCTGTATCTCTTCCCAGAAGGCATGGAGGGTGAAATGGTAGTGTCCGGGAAGAGTGGGGTCTTTTGCAATGGAGCAGGCCTTTTGGAGTCGGCCAGTAGAGATGTCTCTGAAGGAGGGTAGTGGTTGTCCAATCACTCGCTCCACTGCCCTTGCCACCCTTCCTTCCTGTTCTGTTCTGTACAGCTTCTGAGCCAAACTGTACAGCAGTAGGTCAGGAGGCTCATAATAACTTTATGTATTCTGAGAACTAGCCTTGATAAAAACTCAGAGAATTCAGACAGGAACCTGGAGGGCGGTACACTATAACAAATTGAACTGGCTGTAATGTTTTCCAGGTTGGATGAGAAAAACTAAGAACAAGGCTTTCAAATTAATTATAACTGAGTTTAGGTTTAGGATTGATTAAGAGACTACTGTAGAGTTGAAAATGGCTGCCACTCCACCTCCTTGGCCAGAGCCTTGAGGAATGTAAGCATTAAAGTGACTGGGAGGAGTAGATTCATTTAGACTGGCATAATCATCTTGCCATAGCCATGTTTCAGTGAGACAGAATAAGTCAAACTGATAATCTGAAATTAAATCGTTTACTTTAACAGATTTGGATGACAGAGATCAAATGTCCAATAATCCATATTTAATTCTCCAATTGTCATTTACTTTGGCAGTGGTGCTCTTAATTTTGATTAGGTTTTTATGACTCCTCTTCTGTTTACTTTTGATTTAATAAAGAATTTAGGTGGGCGGGGCAGAAACAGTCTCTGGGATCTTATATTGTGTAGCCTCTTGTAACACTACTGTCTGTGGGTTACTAATATATGTACACACAAACATACGGAGGTGAGGCTGCGGTAGGGATCGGCTCTTTAATGCACTTCAGTGTATCACACAACAGAGCAACCAATCACTGAACACACTGACACTGACAGTCAACACAGTTGAGCATTGGGCGCTTGATCTAATACACCACATCCCTCTTTTCCAAGACTAGGGAGTGGCTTGACACTCAGATTATTAATTCTAGTGTATCAGCATTGAACAAACCTCTTTTTAACCTGTATATGTCAATGACCAATAAAGCATGTCTACAACAAACCAGTGACTTTCACAAAATCACCATAAACCACTTTTTGTCCAGCATTCTGTGGGCTAAAACATGTACACATTTTGAACATTCTTGAAACGTTTTAGAGTTAAGCACTCCTTTTCTTCTTCTCCTTTCTGCTTCTAAGTGTGTTCACAAGTGTGTTTTATTTATTTATACATACAGTATTTCAGAACAACAACAGCATAAATTGTCCATGAGATCAGTCTCTGTACCTGGCAGGGGTCTGACCTCTCTGCCACTCCTGGTGCAGTATGCAGGTTTATTGTCCATACTCACAGGAGGAGGGTCATGTGATGGTGGGTCTTGTGGTGGTGGCTTGAGAGACTCAGGTGTCCCAGAAGGCTGTACCTCTGTGTCTAAATGTTCATCAAGGCTAGTGTCTCTGAACAAACTCAGGTGTATCTTCCTCAGATGTCGCCTGTTACTCCTGAGCGTCTTCCTTGCTGGTGTCTACACAGTTTAAGTTTATACTTTATTGATCCCTCCTGGGGAAATTACTCTCTGCATTTTACCCACACAAAGTGAAAGAAACACACACACAAGCATTCACATGCACTAGAGACGCTGTGGCAGAGGGCTTCCCTAGAAGGAGCTGGGGTGGATCGGTGCCTTGGTCAGGGGTACCACGGCCATGGTTGCAGAGGCGGGGGGGGCGTGTCTCCTGGGATCTGTAGGATTGGAGTTGGAGTGCGGCCTGAGAAATATGAATGAAGTCTGGGTGTGTGAGTAATGTCATTGGAAGATAATCTATTGAGGAGCATGGTGTGAGAAATAGTATTTAAGGCCGCACTCAGATCAAGATTATTTGACTTTTTTTCTTCATTGTTTCCTCTTCAGACTGAGCAGCTGTAACCTCTCAGAGAGAAGCTGTGAAGCTCTGTCCTCAGTTCTCAGCTCCCAGTCCTCTAGTCTGAGACACCTGGACCTGAGTAACAACAAGCTGCAGGATTCAGGGGTTAAGCTTCTGTCTGCTGGACTGAAGAGTCCACACTGTACCCTGGAGACTCTCAGGTAAGATCAAGTTCCAGTTTGAAATGACTGCAGATATTTCTTGAGTCCAACAATGCTGACTTTAGAAAGGGCCCATATTGAATGATTTTCATAGTTCATACAATCTTTGAGTTTTTCTATTTTGTTCTTGTCCAGCTTCACATATATGAACTTTGGATGAGATACACAAACTCACTTATGCTTTGATATGAAATGGTTTAGACCAGTGGTTCTCAAACTTTTTCTGTTGGGCCCCCTTTTGGAGGAAGAACCCCCCCCCTCCGAGTCCGAGTTGCTCCGATGCCATAGTTCCGCCTGCTACATGTTCTGACCTGGGAAAAACACCCAGGAGCCATCTCATGTGCCCCCTGGCAATCCCCACAGTTTGAGAAACGCTTCTTTAGACTATTACATGCCAGTGTTAATGACATCAGTAAAAACTCAAACAGAAAAAAATTTGTGACAACCTTTTATTTCACTACGAAACCAAGATTTCAACTTAATACTAGGAAATGAGAACTGTAACAAAATATATTACATTTCTACCAATTAATAAATAATACTAATTAATACTAGTTAATAATAAGAATTTAATATAATGTTCACTGATTAAATATTACGTTATCTACGTTATCCCACATTTTAGCTTCTCCTCTCAAGATAAACCCAGACACTGAAGAGGATTTTGGTCGGTCATCTTCTGAAGTTTTTGTTCTTAAGACTCTGAGCTTCATCACATTGAATCTGAATTAAAATAATGGATCCCACATTAAAGAGCCAAGTCTCACCTTTAATGTGAGTATGTTGACATCAGTATAGAAAGAACTGTGGGAGATTCAGCCCTTTTAGTGGTTCAAAAGTCTCCAACTTGTTGAGAATAAAACAGAAAGGATTTGAATCAGAGCCAATGAAAGATGATCATCAATGTAGAAACTCCTCATTGGTTAGCAGGTGGATAAAGAGCTGATATTTCCGCTTCACAGAACAAATCTGTGTTTGATGTTTGGCCCATTTTTCAAATGCAGGTCTTTTAGTTTGATGTGATTGATTGTCCTTTCAACACAAATGTTGTGTTTGATTGTTTCCTCTTCAGACTGAGCAGCTGTAACCTCTCAGAGAGAAGTTGTGAAGCTCTGTCCTCAGTTTTCAGCTCCCAGTCCTCTAGTCTGAGACACCTGGACCTGAGTAACAGCAAGCTGCAGGATTCAGGGATGAAGCTGCTGTCTTCTGGACTTGAGAGTCCACACTGTACCCTGGAGACTCTCAGGTCAGATCAAGTTCCAGTTTGTTTGAATTGACTGCGGATATTTCTTGATTCCATCAATACTGACTTTAGAGAGGCCCATATCTAATGATTTTCACAGTTCATACAATCTTTGAGTTTTTTAGGTCTATTTTGTTTTTGTCCAGCTTCATATTCTGTAGAGCTAGGGGTGGGCAATATGGCAAAAATATCACATCACGATTTTTTAACGGTAAAATCAGGATCACGATTTTATCATGGTACTTTTTACAGTGAAGTTAATTTAGAACCAAACTATTCTCTATGTCTAAACGTAGCCCTAAAGTTAAAAAAAGTCACTTCTTTCCACTGTTTGCTCCTTACTACTATGGCGTGCTTTTATCAAAGGCTTTTGTTATAGTTGGTTGTTTCTGTGTAATGTCTTTAGCCGTTACCACTGGCTGATGTGTGGTTGGCCTCGCTGCTTGGCTCTCACCAAATTGTTTCGGATGCTGCCTCTTCAGGTGGTTAAAGAGGTTCGTTGTGTTGCCATCCGAAGCTCGAACCTTCTCTGTGCAAACTTTGCAAATGACAGTTGTTTGTGCTTTGTTTGGAAAACCAAAACCAGTTCCATACACAGTGTTGGGGAGTAACAGAATACATGTAGCGGCGCACGTATTCAGAATAAAATTCTGAGTAACTGTATTCCATTACAGTTACAGTTTAAATAGATAGTATTCAGAATACAGTTACATTGTTGAAATCAATGGATTATGCAATGATACTCTGTTTCTGTTTCATGAGTTTATATTTATTTTCTGAACGAAGGCAACCCGATGCGTTTCCCAGAAGCCCCAGCTCCACGAAAACAAACGTAAATAAACGACCTACTTGCCTGATCAGTCGGTCAGAATGGAGTCGGACGAGGAGCACCAGGAGCGAGAGCTTGAGCCGTAGCAGGCAAAACAGAGCCGGGACAGGAATGCGCGTCGGCCAAGACAGAAGCGTTATCGTAACCGTTACTCCCCAACACTGTCCATACAACTGAAGTGGAGTTCTTTTGGGGACCAACTCTCAGCTTTCACTTTCGTTGTCAGCCATGGCTACCCGCTATGCCTTGACTGAAACAGCAAGGCTAGTGAAAAAAAATCAGCACTGCTCGTACTTCACCATGATTGGTTGGTCATGTTCACGTAAAGCAGGCTGTTAGTTTCCCAAGGAAAAAAAAAAAACTTGTCATGCGTCTGGCGTAAGCATAGAGCTGCAATTAATAGAATGTGCCCTATAGGCGATAATACGATCTCTCTCCTCTGGCAGATCGTCAACACTTTCTAATCCTTCACGATCTAATATCATCATATCGCACACCCCTATGTAGAGCTCACATATATGAACTCTGGCTGAGATACACAAACTCATTTATGATTTGTTGTGAAGTGGTTTAGACGATTACATGTCAATTTTAATGACGGGTAAAAACTATGACAGAAAAATTCAGTGACAACTTTTTATTTCACTATGAAACCAAGATTTCAACTTAATGCTAAGTAAAGAGAACTGTAACAAAATAGAATACATTTCTATCAACTAATAAATACTAAATGAAAACATGAAAGACAGATGAATGGATGAATGTTCACTAATTAATGAGTTAATACTAATAATTTAATATAAGGTCTCAATTAAGGAGTAAGTTAAGGATTAATGTGAACAGTCAAACATCTAGATCTTCTTCTAGATGTTCACTAATGAAATATTACTACAGTATCCCATGTTTTAGCTTCTCCTTTCAAGATAAACTCAGACACTGAAAAGGGATTTTCCTTTAAAAAGCTTCCACTTCTTGGGTTTTGAATTTGACCCAGGTGTCATCCACATATCTGACCCAATGGGTTGGAGTGGAACCAGTAAATATACTTGTATACCCTCAGGTGAGGCAGTGGAAATAGTCAGAAAAAGGCTTGTGGAAGACCACTCCCTCAATGATCGTACCAATCTCACAGTGGACCAGATCTGCACTCTTTTAGACCTCTGCCTCTCCACAACCTACTTGAAATACAATGAAGATTTCTACAGACGGAAACACGGCTGTGCCATGGGTTTCCCTGTTTCACCTATTGTGACCAACCTATACATGGAGGAAGTGGAGAGCAGAGCTCTGTACTCCTTCAAGGGTTCCACTCCAACCCATTGGTTCAGATATGTGGTTGACGACTGGGTCAAAATCAAAATCCAAGAAGTGGAAGCTTTCACAAAAGACATTAACTTGGTTAATGAAAATATTAAGTTAACTAGGGAAGACACAAAGGACTACAAACTCCCTTTCCTGGACTGTGGTGTGTACATGGAAAATGATGAGCCTCACTGTTGAAATCTACTGTGTAAGCCGACACACACAGACCAATAACTGCTTTTGACTCCCATCATCCACTCGAACACAAATTAGGGGTTATCAGAACCCTATACCACCGGGCACAAAACATCCCCACTACAACGAAAGGAAAAGAGAAAGAACACATATATAAGGAAGGTTCTCCATAACTGTGGTTTCCCGAAATGGGCCTTCACCAAATCCCCAACAGACCCAAGAGGAAACATCACAACCACCAACAGGAGGACACCACAAACCAACGCAGAAATATTATGGTACCGTATGTGGCTGAAGTGTCAGAGTTTGTTTTAAGCCCTGTAACACTCTAAGACAGAAACTGGTACACCCCAAAGACAAAATTCCCCAAAACAAGCTAAGTGATGTCATCTATGCAATGAAATGCAGCGAGGAGTGTTCCGACCTAAACATAGAGGAGACTAAACAACTACTCCAAAAATGCATGGCCCATCATAGACGAGCTAAGTCCTCTGGTCAAAACTCAGTCTTTCACCTGCATCTCAAGGAGAAGGGACAGTCCTTTGAAGACAGTGATGCCCACATTTTGGACCGACAATATAGATGGTTTGAAAGAGGAGTTAAGGAGGCCATCTGTGCCAAAATAGAACATCCATCACTGAACAGAGGGAGTGGTCTAAGACACCTGCTGTCACCTACCTACAATGCAGTTTTGAGATCCCTAACCAGATGACTAACCCATCCACATCTGGGCTCGTGTGACTCTAACGACTCACATGATGCTTAGTTTCAAAGATCAGCCGAGTTACCCTCAGGTGCTAATGAGTCAACTGGATGCAGCCCAGCAGGCACCACCCAAGATGTGAACGGTTCTACTCTAATGGTTCGATTGCTCTCAGGGATACCACCCACTAGGAGGAAAAGGGATGCGGTTAAATGTTTGGGCTCTCTAACCAGTCTCTACAAGTGTAGAAGCTTCTCGGATGTGAGGTGAAATGTCTTCAAGCTTCCAACAAGGTGTCGAGGTGGATAAAGAAGTGATATTTCTGCTTCACAGAACAAATCTGTTTGATGTTTGGCTCAGTTTTCAAATGCAGGTCTGTTAGTTTGCTGTGAGCTGCAGAGCAAACTGAGAGTTTTGCTCCTTTCATTGTACTTTCAACACAAATGTTGACTTTATCTTCATTGTTTCCTCTTCAGACTGAGCAGCTGTAACCTCTCAGAGAGAAGCTGTGAAGCTCTGTCCTCAGTTCTCAGCTCCCAGTTCTCTAGTCTGAGAGACTTGGACCTCAGTAACAATGACCTGCAGGAGTTAGGGCTGAAGCTTTTGTCTGCTGGAGTGAAGAGTCCACACTGTACCCTGGAGACTCTCAGGTCAGATCAAGTTCCAGTTTGCTTGAAATGACTGCAGATATTTCTTGAGTCCAACAATGCTGACTTTAGGCCCATATCTAATGGTATACAGTTTATACAATGTTTGAATTTTGTCTATTTTGTTTTTGTCCAGCTTCAATTTTTGTAGAGCTCACACATATGAACTCTGGCTGAGATACACAAACACTTATGCTCTGTTATAAAGTGGTTTAGATGACTATATGTCAGTGTTAATGACATCAGTAAAAAATATGACAGAAAAATTCCGTGAGAACTATTTGTTTCACTATGAACCCAAGATTGCATGAAAGGACACACTCACTAATTAATAAGTTAATACTAATAATTTAATATAAGGTCTCAGTTAAGGAGTAAATTGAGGATTAATGTAAACAGTCAAACATCTAGATCTTCCTCTAGATGTTCACTAATAAAATATCACTACATTATCCCACGTTTTAGCTTCTCCTCTCAAGATACCTGCTGAGACACAGCTGTCCTGTACTTACAACTAATAAACAATTTTATCAGTGAATTCAAACTAAATCAAATCAGGAACCAACATTAACAGTTACAGTCAAGACCTGAAGTATTTGGACAGTTTTTGTTCTTAAGACTCAGCTTCATCACGTTGGATCTGAATAAAAATAATGGATCTTACTTTAAAGAGCCAAGTCTCAGCTTTAATTTGAGCAGGTTGACATCAGTATAGAAAGAACTGTGTGGGAGATTCAGCCCTTTTAGTGGTTCAAACGTAACTGGACAAACACACATGAAGTGAAACAAACTCATCAGATTTGAACCCCACTCCGGACGGCACCACCTCCCATGCGCCACCACCTGTGGGAGGTGCCGTGGGACTACTGGTGCATTGTGGATTGGGCAGCAGTCGCCCCGTGACCTGGGCCTGGACCCAGATAAGCGGCAGATGATGACGTGACGTTCTCTAACTCAAATAAAAATAAATACAACAAATACATATGTATAGATATATACATTTTTTGCATGAAATGTGAGTAAATGTATATATTTAAAAAATAACAAATTAATATGCATCCCTTAGCATCAGAGTACAAAGTAATTGACTCAAGGTGACACATAAAGCTGGCTCAATTCCTAAAATCAAATAATTTTAATAAGAAAAATCAAAACACATTCCTACTACACACACACACACACACACACACACATGGCTACTAATGCACATTTACACTACACTGCCATGCACAAACCCATTTACACATTTTTGTTAACTAGCACGCTCACACACACACACACACGACACAAGACTTTTTCAAATGACTGGCAACTTCAACTCTTAAAAACATTCAAAATACCTTAATTCTACCAAATATCAAATGCCGATACATGAACAAAAATACGTTTACAGTAACGTTAAAGTTACTAATTAGCGTAATGAAAGACCGGCAAAAACACTGGAACAAAGCCAAGACTCATCACCCCATACACACATCTCCCAAACATTTCAAATCATTTTAAACATTTCTCCACACTTTATCTTCCATGTACATACAATACTGAACAATGAAAAAGTAAAATTTGGTATTACCTGTGGATTAAAGGAGGAGGACAAAAGTTAGCGTGTTCCGCTTATTTTCAACTCTGCGCCTGTGCAGAGCTCCCTCCTCACTAGACCCACTGCACCACACATCATCTCCTGGTGACATAGTACATCTACCTCAGAGGTAAAGAGTAAAAATGTAAAATCACAGTTGCAGTAATTCAGTGATTTAAGAAAAAATAGGGGGGGGTTATATGGCATTTTTCCAACCTGCTAAAACTCCTCTTTGGTTAACAGGTGGATAAAGAGCTGATATTTCTGCTTCACTGAACAAATCTGTTTTTGATGTTTGGTCTGGTCAGAGCAAACTGAGAGTTTTGTTCCTTTGATTGTCCTTTCAACACAAATGTTATTTGACTTTTTTTCATTGTTTCCTCTTCAGACTGAGCAGCTGTAACATCTCAGAGAGAAGCTGTGAAGCCCTGTCCTCAGTTCTCAGCTCCCAGTCCACCAGTCTGAGAGACCTGGACCTGAGTAACAATGACCTGCAGGATTCAGGGGTGAAGCTTCTGTCTGCTGGACTGAAGAGTCCACACTGTACCCTGGAGACTCTCAGGTCAGGATCCATCAACCTGTTTAGCTGATGATTTGCTCATATCTGATTTACATCAGTGGCTATTTATATTAACTTGTGTAGGATTGTTCAAAATAAATAAAAGTTCAGCAGAACTTTCTAGAATTTTTCATTACTTCTCTTGTTTTTGCTTCAGTTGTTTTTTTTTTTTTTTGTTTTAATCCTACAGATGATGTTTAAGGAATTTGCCTTAAATACATTGAACCTGGACCAAAATGGACCAAAACCAAAACCAAAAATATGAACCAAAAAGAACAAAACAGACCAGCAGGTGATGACAGGGTTCCTGTGTGGTGTTGTGTGTGTCTGCAGGCTGTCAGGATGTCTGATCACAGAGGAAGGTTGTGCTTCTCTTGCCTCAGCTCTGAGCTCCAACCCCTCCCATCTGAGAGAGCTGGACCTGAGCTACAATCATCCAGGAGACTCAGGAGAGAAGCTACTGTCTGCTGGACTGGAGGATCCACACTGGAGACTGGACACCCTCAGGTATGGAGAGGCTTGCTGCAGCCACAGACAGTGTGTGATAGAGGAGGAAGAGCTGGAAACATTTAGTGTGTCACAGCTGATGACAGATCTCTACAGAACTGCTTTGAATTCAACAACAAAAAGAGGGGTTTTCTCTAATTCTGACTTCAGTATCTCATCATGACTCACTGTGTCATATTTAAGAGAAAATATGTGACAATCATTAAATCAGTTGTGGTCAGCTGTTTTCTGTGACCTGAGCAGGACTTTCTCAGACTGGATTTCATGCTGCATCAGCACAAAGCCAGCGTGGAAACATTTGAGCTGCAGGTGGTTGAACTGCTCCTGAACCAACAGAGCCACTTTGAGCCCTCAGAGTGCTTTCACCACAACAACCCCAAAGACTTTAGATACCTGTTCAGTGCTGACACACTAATAATAACATCCCAACAATAATAAGACCATCTACACTAGTGCTGCACGATTAATCTAATCGCAGTTTGGAACAAACAGTGTAATCTTCAGGTTTTGTATTTTTTGTGTGTCATGTGTGTTTTGAGTTGAGAAATACACAAACTATCATTATTCTGTGTTGTCCTTGATATTCAAGCAAGTGGACTCATGACACCATTCATTTATAATATCGTAATTGCAAATTGCAATATTGTCCACAATAATCGCAATTGCACGTTTTCATCAAATCGTGCAGCACTAATCTACACTGCTCAGAGACATTCATCTGCCAGTGTTTCAGACCAGTGAGGAAATGAAATCAGGTCTCTGATCATGTCTCTGTCTTCTAAAACATCCATGACCAATAATCAGCTGAACCTCTCTGAGATCCTGATCTTGTCATTCTGAGATCTTTTGTTGTGTCTGACACCAAAAGTGATATCAAATGGAGAAGACAAATGATGAAATCTTTGCTCCATGTCACCTCCCTGCTCCGTATCATTCCAAGATAAGGACTCCAGGTCCTTTGTCTCTTTGCTGAATGAACAGAATCATCAAACCATCTGTGTATGAGAGCCATGTAATGTCCATGTTTGCATGCTGAAAGAGAACGTGCTGGTCTGACCCCCCTCCTCCTTTCAGGGTGGAGCCTGGTGAAGTCCGATGCTTGAGACCAGGTCTGAGGAAGTGTAAGTGTGGTTTTCATTTGATTCCCGAAAACAAAGCAGCTCACATTCAACCAACTTCAAGTGTCAATCAATGATCAGGTGATAGATCAATAACTGCAGCTGTGTTGTGTCTTCTTCTCTACATCAGATTTCTGTGAACTCACCATCGACACAAACACAGTAAACAGAAAGATCAAACTGTCTGACAACAACAGGAAGGTGACACATGTGGAGGAGGATCAGTCATATCCTGATCATCCAGACAGATTTGACCAGTGTCCTCAGCTGCTGTGTAGTAATTGTCTGACTGGTTGCTGTTACTGGGAGGTCGAGTGGAGAGGATGGGTTGATATATCAGTGAGTTACAGAGGAATCAATAGGAAAGGAGACAGAAAGGACTTTTTGTTTGGAAGGAACAATCAGTCCTGGAGTCTGTTGTGCTCTGATCTTGGTTTCTCTGTTTGGCACAATAAAAGAAAGACGCCTGTCTCCTCCTCCTCCTTCTCTTCATCATCTTCCTCTGTCTCTCACAGAGTAGCAGTGTATGTGGACTGTCCTGCTGGCTCTCTGTCCTTCTACAGAGTCTCCTCTGACTCACTGATCCACCTCTACACCTTCAACACCACATTCACTGAACCTCTGTATCCTGGGTTTGGGCTCTGGTGGCCTGGTTCCTCAGTGTCTCTGTGTAGAGTGTAACAGAGAGTCTCCTCCTGTCAGAGAAACTCTCTCACTGTTGAACAGATAGTTCAGTCTGTACATGTCTGTCTCTTTCACTCACACACACCTTTTCAGATTCATGTATTAAAGCAGTTTATTTGTTAATCTCTTCTAAATGATTCCTTGTAAACTTCTTCCTCTTCCAGTCCTTTAAAGATGGAAGCTACGATTATTACAGAAGAAAAATGTTGCTGACCTTTACTTTTTTAAGGTTCTAATCATGATCTTGCCCTTTCACATTAAAAGCCTCATTGTGAACATCAGTGTTTTGTCTTTCTCTGATTCTTGAGACAACTGAGCTGATTCAGTTCAGTTTATCTGAAAGATCTGAGAAAAAACAAAGATAGAAATTTGTCAAACTGTCTTTCAGAGGTTCACAGAGTTAGAAAGCTCCTGACTACTCTGAAGAGTCTGAGCCTCGACTCTATGAATTTTAAAAGTTGGACACTTGTCAGTGTGAGCACTGGAGGGCAGTAAACTCTCTGATTATTTGTCCATCAGTCAGACATCAGTATTTATAGCAGTGTAATAATGTGTGTGTTCACATACAGAGAGTCGTTATCAGACTGATGAACATTAGAGCTAAAATAAGTCAGTAAATGTGGAATAATGTCAGTGTGAACATCAGTATCATTGTCAGTGCTGTGTGCAGAGTTGTAGGTACTGACAGTGACCACTGGAGGGCAGAAGACTCCTGTTCAGTCAACACTAAAGACTGAGAAGCAACAATAAATAAACAAAACAAATCAGATCAGACCATCAGTCAATAAACATGTTTACATGTGTCGATGGAAAAATGTGGAGGGTTGAAGAACTGCATGAGGAGAAGGAGCCTCAGGGGAACTGATGTGACTCTGGAGGATTCTCACTCTATTTCATTTGTGTTTAGGTGAATTGGATGAATAATGTAAAGAGATCAGTGGGGTGTCTTGCATTGTAGACTCTGAGCTGGATCACAGAGGTCCAGCTCATCTGTGAATCCAAACGTTGTTGAAGAGGTTATAAAGTCAAGAGCCTGTCGCCAGTGGGGGCATTGGAGCATTGTGTGCCCCCATTACACCCCCTATACCTCATAAAATGACTTTTCAAGTAAAAGAAGAAAATGAGATACATTAACAGTCTGTGTGTTCACTGCAGAATGTGAAAAACCTTCAGGAGCACTGAGGAAAGTTTTCACTGTTTGTTGATGCTTGTTGATCCTGAGCAGAGGCCAAAGTAGAGGTGGTGAGGCTGCAGCTACCCCCCCCCTCCTGAGGTCTATTATTGTCACACTAACATGGTTTTTCTTTTCAGTTTAGGAAATTAAAAATTGATGGCTGGAGTTACAAATAGCATTTGAGCGGTGCATTTATCTACAGCAAAAAAAAATGCGACCAGAAAGCCCTAAGCCCCTCCCAAGACCAACCAATTTACAATCAGTGCATTAAATGAGATCTCTGGTCACCACATCTGTTATAGTTTGTGAAATTATGTCAAGTTATGTTTTTGTCTCATGTCTATGTTGTCTCATGGTTTCCTGATTTATTTTGAAATCATTGTCCTTGTGTTTCTTGTCTTATTTTACTTCCTGCCTTTGTCTGGTTTCCCGGGGGCAATTAGGCAGCTGTACAGGTACCTCCTTCCACTATATAAGGCAGCCTTCTTCAGCTGCTCTGGTTCAGCCCCCAGGCGCAGAGAAGGAGAGGACCAAGATTGCAGCAGCACTGGTAAAAGCATATGAGTGAATAAACCATCTTGAAATAACAGAGCTGGTGTGTAGTGTGTTTCTTATGTTTTACTGTGAGGGTTGGGTATATGGTGTATGAACATTTGTCCAATGTGGTGCGTGCACTCACCAGGAAAACAGTGGGAATCATTTGTTATGAATCATGAATGGGTACAGGCAGGGGCGCGGCCAGAAATCTTGGGCCCCATGAAAGATTAGAATTTTGTTTCGGTGATCGTGGTAACATCATTAAATGGCATTATTTTAAATGCACCATTGTCAGAATTAGACTTTAAGATATTGCAACTATGTATTGAAGTTATGTTTGTATGGAGTCCATTTTAAATGTTCACATGTTGAAACAACTTGCATGCATCACTGTATCAGTATGGATTTACAACAGATACACAAAAACCTAAAAATTATTTTCTCTGTTTCCTACATTTCTGGACTTATTGTAGCATATATGATGAAATGTAGGCCTTAATAAATAACTAGGCTATAGGCTATGAACTGCAAGAAATCCACTGAGTGTTTTTGCTTTCTTTTATGCAACACTCATTTATTAAAAAGCACAGCAAATGTTCAGACATACCTACAAAACAATATCAAAAAACCGTGCCGTACCATGGCAATAAAGGTAGAGAATTTAAATAAAATGGCACTGTAAACTGTTCTCTTGATGGGCTAATCCAACCACTTTAATACTGAAATCTGTAGGTCTATCATTCGACAGCATATTGTAAACACCAAGGTGAGTGACGACTAATACCTGCTAATAGCCTACCTTTCTTTGGGAAAAACTGTGTCAGCAGCTGTCTGCCCTTTTCTCCCTCTCAGCCTTCTCCTGCCTCTCCTTTCTTTTCTGGTAACATGACTTAATACTTCACCTACTCCTGCAGCAGCGCTTAACGCTCAGAACAGCTGATCACTCTCTGAGTCCAGCATACGCATTTGACAGTCCCGCTCTGCTCGAGTCAGACTGTACCATTCTTTAATAAGAGAGGGGGTAAATGACATGATAAAGAATTCAAGGAAAATGTTATAGAAAACGCAAACCATGTTCAATGTGCTTATTCTAACAGACGAAATGTAATATTTTATTTAAAAGGCTTAAACAGGAAAAAAATTATTAAGATAATATTATTAGCCCTCAGTCCTCAGCCCAGGGGCCCTGTCAGTGCTGGGCCCTTAGAATCGTCCTAACCTTTCCCCCTTGGCAGCGCCCCTGGGTACAGGGCTGATTGTCTGTCCTACCATGTGCTACCAGTGAGCAGTGATGCGGTCTTCATCACAGAGGAAAAAGACAAGAAGTAGACAGAGGACAGATACACAAGGGCTAGGGTTTCAAAGGGTCTGGTCACAATGCAGGAAGAACTGAGAGACAGGAAGAGGGAGAGAGATGCTGAGAGCAGTGGTCAGATGGACATGTGCTCTGGAGATGCAGATGACCAGGTGAGAAAATCAGCTAAAAATATTGCAATACCCCACTTATCTAATATATATACACTCCCAATGATATTGCGTCCACATGGTGTCATTTTTGAACACAGTGTAAAAGTATGAAATGAGAGGTCAGCAGGGACCTGTTACAGTCACTGCTGTGGCCAAGAACACTAAGGGGGAGGGCACAGTTGCAGAAACCCCAAGACGGACAGACCAGTCAGTTAAAGTCCTCTTTATTAAACTGAAAATCACTGGATCAAAGTCCAAGGATGGGAAACAAAACTTAAACAACTAAATCGTCCAAGAAGGAGAAAAACTTCAGAAGCTCAAGTCCAAAACTAAAATTTTGAAGTCTTTACATTGGGTGAACAAATGAAAGTGAATCCAAAGGAACAGAGGACAAATCCCAGAGGTGACAAAGACAGAGAAACAGGTAACACTAAGGACAGGACAGCAGGTGAACACAGATTCCAGGATGAGAAAACAGGTACAACCACAGCAAGAACACAGCAGGAACAGACTTGGACAAAACACTGGTGAACACAGGCTAGGACTGAGACACACTGACAAGGAGACAAGGGAAAATGAGACTTAAATACACTAGGGCTGATTGACAACAGGTGCCACACATTAGGGCAGGACAGACAATAAGCAAAGGAGGGAAACAGGAAAAAGACAAGAAGTAGACAGAGGACAGATACACAAAGGCTCGGGTTTCAAAATAAAACAGGAAAACCAAAACCAAAACCCAAGAGACCAAGAGTAACATGTTTTAACAAAAACAGGAAACTACTAACAAAACCCAAGAGTCCTCAAGAGTCCAAAAGGTGCTATATAGAGTTTAACAAAAGTCCAAAAATAGCTGAAAATATCCTGTCCTCATCCTGCACTTTTTCATATGTATTCAGTTTTTCATATGTATTCAGTATTGTATTCACTCAGTTTTGGCCTGTCTCCATTGGCTGGCACTGGAGTTTAGAATGAAACATGAAATCTTAGTTATTACCTAACACAGTGAAACCACTGAGTACATTTGTGAATAGTTGTCTCCGTTCAGGAAGCAGCCTGACTTCCTCTAGTAAATAATAACAAATAAGGAGCTCTTACATGGACTTATACAGTAAACAATCATCACAATCATTTCAAGTTTCCATCATATTATTCCTGAGATAATATGAAACATTTCCAAATCAGCACTTCAGGAGCTTTGGCACCTTCTAGAGGCAGTTAGTGGAAAGAAGCTCAGGTGAAGAGCACATTTCATTGTTGACTCTTTAATATCACACTTTGTGAATTAGTTCCTCTTCTGCTCTCAGCTTTCTTACCCTGGGCTTCATCTGTCAGCCAGTGATGATGTTTAACCCAGCACGTGCTTCATGGTTCACTTCTGTTTATCTGAACATCTCAGCTGCCATCCCTGGTGGGGTGAGTGCAAAGAGGTTTGGAAACAATATAGAGATGACATTTCTGGAAATCATATTCAAAATGATCAGCTTTACTCAGTACCCTAAAACAGCTCCTATTGGCCCACATTTTCTCTGCTCCTCCTCTGTTTAGGGGCCAGGAACCATGGTCAAGCCCTAAATGTTACATGGACACTTTTCTTCATCACTACAGAAGTGTTTATTTTTGTACAAGTTCATGTGTAAAGCTGGAAATACTGCACACACAGCAAATTTTAGCCTCTGGAATAAACTCTGTGTGAGTTAAAATCAACTCAATCTGAGTGAACATGTGTGACCATCGAACAGACTCTGTGGCAGAGTTAAAATAACTCTGTTCCTGGAGCTGAATTTTAACTCTGAAACAGAGTTAACTTGAACTCCTCCTGGTGTTAAAATACTCATCCCTCACTGTGACTCTAAAATTTAGTTAATTTCAATATAAACTCTTCTCCAGTGTTGACACCTAACACTCAAAAATGTGTTTTATTTATACGTGTTAGAGTTCAAATTTATTCATTATCATATTATTTAATTTTATGGGAAAAGAACCACCAAACACCATCCTGTTTTAATTTTTTGCTTTTATTTGTGCAAATACATTTAAAAATTCAACACGACACTTTGAATTAAATTACAAAATCCACCCTTTTTTAATTTTAATGGGTTAATTTTTTTCTTTTACCTTTTTCCCCTTAAATTTTTCCTTTTGTTTTTTTTTATGTTTTAAAACACAACAATTTAAATTTTAATTCCAACAGGGGTTTTCCAACAAACACTTTTGCAGTCTGGGGCCATGTCTAATTTGGTATGGTTTGAAAACTATTTAGGCTTGTGTAACTGTTTAATGTTCCCCTGGTTAATTTTCAACAAGGGTTGTTTCCACCTTTTTTCACGATTAACACTCTGTTTTTTTCAATTTAAAATAGTTCTGTGATCACGGGGAACCCACACAAATGAACAGCCCCAGGTCCCTATTGAAGGGGGGGCCCGGGTCCTTGGTGGGTGCGCCTTTTGGAGGCGAGGGGCCCGCCCCTATTTTTGGGGGGTGAAAGGGTCAGCTACAAAATTGTAGGGCTGGAAACTAGGTAATTAGAAAAGAGGAGAGTGGAAATATTTAGGCCCCAAGTCAATGATAGGTAAGACCTAAACCAGCTTAGTGCGGCTCCCTCGATGCCAATTAAATGTTTCAGTCTCTGTAGTAGGATGTGATGGTCAGTGGTATCAAATGAAGTACTAAGATCTAACAAGACAAGTGCAGAGACTAGTCCTTTGTCTGATGCACTTAGTAGGTAATTTGAAACTTTCACTAATGCTGTCTCTGTGCTATGATTCACTCTAAATCCAGACTGAAAATCCTCAAATAAATTATTATTATGTAGAATGTCACACAGCTGACTGGCAACTGCTTTCTCATGAATCTTAGAGAGAAAGGGAAGGTAAGATATAGGTCTGTAGTTGGCTAAAACGCCTTCCTCAAGAGTAGGCTTTTGAGAAGTGGTTTAATTATATCTGTTTTAAACGACTTTGGCACCCCTTAGCCTTAGGGGTAAAATTTCCTTGAGGAGCCTGGTGGGAATCGTGTCTAAAAGACAGGTTGATGGTTTAGATGAAGAAATTACAGAAGTTAGTTGGTGAAGATTAATGGAAGAGAAACTTTCTAATCAAGTTTTACTGCTGTTCCTTTCAATCCTTTCAAGTTTTCGTGTTGTTCGCTTTTAATTTGTGAGCTTGTGAGCTGAACCACAGAGCAAACCTCTTCTGTTTCTCTGTCTTCTTTCTTAGAGGGGTGATAGAGTCAAGTGTCATTCACATTGTTCAGAAGGGGAACGGGGTGGCAGAGAGGGGATGTTTCACAGTTTTCATTGCCTATGGGAAGAAGCTGTTTGACAGTGGTGCTGTTTTAGTCTTTTATGTCCTGTATCTCTTCCCAGAAGGCATGGAGGGTGAAATGGTAGTGTCCGGGAAGAGTGGGGTCTTTTGCAATGGAGCAGGCCTTTTTGGAGTCGGCCAGTAGAGATGTCTCTGAAGGAGGGTAGTGGTTGTCCAATCACTGCTCCACTGCCCTTGCCACCCTTCCTTCCTGTTCTGTTCTGTACAGCTTCTGAGCCAAACTGTACAGCAGTAGGTCAGGAGGCTCATAATAACTTTATGTATTCTGAGAACTAGCCTTGATAAAAACTCAGAGAATTCAGACAGGAACCTGGAGGCGGTACACTATAACAAATTGAACTGGCTGTAATGTTTTCCAGGTTGGATGAGAAAAACTAAGAACAAGGCTTTCAAATTAATTATAACTGAGTTTAGGTTTAGGATTGATTAAGAGACTACTGTAGAGTTGAAAATGGCTGCCACTCCACCTCCTTGGCCAGAGCCTTGAGGAATGTAAGCATTAAAGTGACTGGGAGGAGTAGATTCATTTAGACTGGCATAATCATCTTGCCATAGCCATGTTTCAGTGAGACAGAATAAGTCAAACTGATAATCTGAAATTAAATCGTTTACTTTAACAGATTTGGATGACAGAGATCAAATGTCCAATAATCCATATTTAATTCTCCAATTGTCATTTACTTTGGCAGTGGTGCTCTTAATTTTGATTAGGTTTTTATGACTCCTCTTCTGTTTACTTTTGATTTAATAAAGAATTTAGGTGGGCGGGGGCAGAAACAGTCTCTGGGATCTTATATTGTGTAGCCTCTTGTAACACTACTGTCTGTGGGTTACTAATATATGTACACACAAACATACGGAGGTGAGGCTGCGGTAGGGATCGGCTCTTTAATGCACTTCAGTGTATCACACAACAGAGCAACCAATCACTGAACACACTGACACTGACAGTCAACACAGTTGAGCATTGGGCGCTTGATCTAATACACCACATCCTCTTTTCCAAGACTAGGGAGTGGCTTGACACTCAGATTATTAATTCTAGTGTATCAGCATTGAACAAACCTCTTTTTAACCTGTATATGTCAATGACCAATAAAGCATGTCTACAACAAACCAGTGACTTTCACAAAATCACCATAAACCACTTTTTGTCCAGCATTCTGTGGGCTAAAACATGTACACATTTTGAACATTCTTGAAACGTTTTAGAGTTAAGCACTCCTTTTCTTCTTCTCCTTTCTGCTTCTAAGTGTGTTCACAAGTGTGTTTTATTTATTTATACATACAGTATTTCAGAACAACAACAGCATAAATTGTCCATGAGATCAGTCTCTGTACCTGGCAGGGGGTCTGACCTCTCTGCCACTCCTGGTGCAGTATGCAGGTTTATTGTCCATACTCACAGGAGGAGGGTCATGTGATGGTGGGTCTTGTGGTGGTGGCTTGAGAGACTCAGGTGTCCCAGAAGGCTGTACCTCTGTGTCTAAATGTTCATCAAGGCTAGTGTCTCTGAACAAACTCAGGTGTATCTTCCTCAGATGTCGCCTGTTACTCCTGAGCGTCTTCCTTGCTGGTGTCTACACAGTTTAAGTTTATACTTTATTGATCCCTCCTGGGGAAATTACTCTCTGCATTTACCCACACAAAGTGAAAGAAACACACACACAAGCATTCACATGCACTAGAGACGCTGTGGCAGGGGCTTCCCTAGAAGGAGCTGGGGTGGATCGGTGCCTTGGTCAGGGGTACCACGGCCATGGTTGCAGAGGCGGGGGCGTGTCTCCTGGGATCTGTAGGATTGGAGTTGGAGTGCGGCCTGAGAAATATGAATGAAGTCTGGGTGTGTGAGTAATGTCATTGGAAGATAATCTATTGAGGAGCATGGTGTGAGAAATAGTATTTAAGGCCGCACTCAGATCAAGATTATTTGACTTTTTCTTCATTGTTTCCTCTTCAGACTGAGCAGCTGTAACCTCTCAGAGAGAAGCTGTGAAGCTCTGTCCTCAGTTCTCAGCTCCCAGTCCTCTAGTCTGAGACACCTGGACCTGAGTAACAACAAGCTGCAGGATTCAGGGGTTAAGCTTCTGTCTGCTGGACTGAAGAGTCCACACTGTACCCTGGAGACTCTCAGGTAAGATCAAGTTCCAGTTTGAAATGACTGCAGATATTTCTTGAGTCCAACAATGCTGACTTTAGAAAGGGCCCATATTGAATGATTTTCATAGTTCATACAATCTTTGAGTTTTTCTATTTTGTTCTTGTCCAGCTTCACATATATGAACTTTGGATGAGATACACAAACTCACTTATGCTTTGATATGAAATGGTTTAGACCAGTGGTTCTCAAACTTTTCTGTTGGGCCCCTTTGGAGGAAGAACCCCCCCTCCGAGTCCCGAGTTGCTCGATGCCATAGTTCCGCCTGCTACATGTTCTGACCTGGGAAAAACACCCAGGAGCCATCTCATGTGCCCCTGGCAATCCCCACAGTTTGAGAAACGCTTCTTTAGACTATTACATGCCAGTGTTAATGACATCAGTAAAAACTCAAACAGAAAAAATTTGTGACAACCTTTTATTTCACTCTGAAACCAAGATTTCAACTTAATACTAGGAAATGAGAACTGTAACAAAATATATTACATTTCTACCAATTAATAAATAATACTAATTAATACTAGTTAATAATAAGAATTTAATATAATGTTCACTGATTAAATATTACGTTATCTACGTTATCCCACATTTTAGCTTCTCCTCTCAAGATAAACCCAGACACTGAAGAGGATTTTGGTCGGTCATCTTCTGAAGTTTTTGTTCTTAAGACTCTGAGCTTCATCACATTGAATCTGAATTAAAATAATGGATCCCACATTAAAGAGCCAAGTCTCACCTTTAATGTGAGTATGTTGACATCAGTATAGAAAGAACTGTGGGAGATTCAGCCCTTTTAGTGGTTCAAAAGTCTCCAACTTGTTGAGAATAAAACAGAAAGGATTTGAATCAGAGCCAATGAAAGATGATCATCAATGTAGAAACTCCTCATTGGTTAGCAGGTGGATAAAGAGCTGATATTTCCGCTTCACAGAACAAATCTGTGTTTGATGTTTGGCCCATTTTTCAAATGCAGGTCTTTTAGTTTGATGTGATTGATTGTCCTTTCAACACAAATGTTGTGTTTGATTGTTTCCTCTTCAGACTGAGCAGCTGTAACCTCTCAGAGAGAAGTTGTGAAGCTCTGTCCTCAGTTTTCAGCTCCCAGTCCTCTAGTCTGAGACACCTGGACCTGAGTAACAGCAAGCTGCAGGATTCAGGGATGAAGCTGCTGTCTTCTGGACTTGAGAGTCCACACTGTACCCTGGAGACTCTCAGGTCAGATCAAGTTCCAGTTTGTTTGAATTGACTGCGGATATTTCTTGATTCCATCAATACTGACTTTAGAGAGGCCCATATCTAATGATTTTCACAGTTCATACAATCTTTGAGTTTTTTAGGTCTATTTTGTTTTTGTCCAGCTTCATATTCTGTAGAGCTAGGGGTGGGCAATATGGCAAAAATATCACATCACGATTTTTTAACGGTAAAATCAGGATCACGATTTTATCATGGTACTTTTTACAGTGAAGTTAATTTAGAACCAAACTATTCTCTATGTCTAAACGTAGCCCTAAAGTTAAAAAAAAGTCACTTCTTTCCACTGTTTGCTCCTTACTACTATGGCGTGCTTTTATCAAAGGCTTTGTTATAGTTGGTTGTTTCTGTGTAATGTCTTTAGCCGTTACCACTGGCTGATGTGTGGTTGGCCTCGCTGCTTGGCTCTCACCAAATTGTTTCGGATGCTGCCTCTTCAGGTGGTTAAAGAGGTTCGTTGTGTTGCCATCCCAAGCTCGAACCTTCTCTGTGCAAACTTTGCAAATGACAGTTGTTTGTGCTTTGTTTGGAGAAAACCAAAACCAGTTCCATACACAGTGTTGGGGAGTAACAGAATACATGTAGCGGCGTTACGTATTCAGAATAAAAATTCTGAGTAACTGTATTCCATTACAGTTACAGTTTAAATAGATAGTATTCAGAATACAGTTACATTGTTGAAATCAATGGATTATGCAATGATACTCTGTTTCTGTTTCATGAGTTTATATTTATTTTCTGAACGAAGGCAACCCGATGCGTTTCCCAGAAGCCCCAGCTCCACGAAAACAAACGTAAATAAACGACCTACTTGCCTGATCAGTCGGTCAGAATGGAGTCGGACGAGGAGCACCAGGAGCGAGAGCTTGAGCCGTAGCAGGCAAAACAGAGCCGGGACAGGAATGCGTCGGCCAAGACAGAAGCGTTACAGAATCAACCGTTACTCCCCAACACTGTCCATACAACTGAAGTGGAGTTCTTTTTGGGGACCAACTCTCAGCTTTCACTTTCGTTGTCAGCCATGGCTACCCGCTATGCCTTGACTGAAACAGCAAGGCTAGTAAAAAAAAAAAATCAGCACTGCTCGTACTTCACCATGATTGGTTGGTCATGTTCACGTAAAGCAGGCTGTTAGTTTCCCAAGGAAAAAAAAAACTTGTCATGCGTCTGGCGTAAGCATAGAGCTGCAATTAATAGAATGTGCCCTATAGACGATAATACGATCTCTCTCCTCTGGCAGATCGTCAACACTTTCTAATCCTTCACGATCTAATATCATCATATCGCACACCCCTATGTAGAGCTCACATATATGAACTCTGGCTGAGATACACAAACTCATTTATGATTTGTTGTGAAGTGGTTTAGACGATTACATGTCAATTTTAATGACGGGTAAAAACTATGACAGAAAAATTCAGTGACAACTTTTTATTTCACTATGAAACCAAGATTTCAACTTAATGCTAAGTAAAGAGAACTGTAACAAAATAGAATACATTTCTATCAACTAATAAATACTAAATGAAAACATGAAAGACAGATGAATGGATGAATGTTCACTAATTAATGAGTTAATACTAATAATTTAATATAAGGTCTCAATTAAGGAGTAAGTTAAGGATTAATGTGAACAGTCAAACATCTAGATCTTCTTCTAGATGTTCACTAATGAAATATTACTACAGTATCCCATGTTTTAGCTTCTCCTTTCAAGATAAACTCAGACACTGAAAAGGGATTTTCCTTTAAAAAAGCTTCCACTTCTTGGGTTTTGAATTTGACCCAGGTGTCATCCACATATCTGACCCAATGGGTTGGAGTGGAACCAGTAAATATACTTGTATACCCTCAGGTGAGGCAGTGGAAATAGTCAGAAAAAGGCTTGTGGAAGACCACTCCTCAATGATCGTACCAATCTCACAGTGGACCAGATCTGCACTCTTTTAGACCTCTGCCTCTCCACAACCTACTTGAAATACAATGAAGATTTCTACAGACGGAAACACGGCTGTGCCATGGGTTTCCCTGTTTCACCTATTGTGACCAACCTATACATGGAGGAAGTGGAGAGCAGAGCTCTGTACTCCTTCAAGGGTTCCACTCCAACCCATTGGTTCAGATATGTGGTTGACGACTGGGTCAAAATCAAAATCCAAGAAGTGGAAGCTTTCACAAAAGACATTAACTTGGTTAATGAAAATATTAAGTTAACTAGGGAAGACACAAAGGACTACAAACTCCCTTTCCTGGACTGTGGTGTGTACATGGAAAATGATGAGCCTCACTGTTGAAATCTACTGTAAGCCGACACACACAGACCAATAACTGCTTTTTGACTCCCATCATCCACTCGAACACAAATTAGGGGGTTATCAGAACCCTATACCACCGGGCACAAAACATCCCCACTACAACGAAAGGAAAAGAGAAAGAACACATATATAAGGAAGGTTCTCCATAACTGTGGTTTCCCGAAATGGGCCTTCACCAAATCCCCAACAGACCCAAGAGGAAACATCACAACCACCAACAGGGAGGACACCACAAACCAACGCAGAAATATTATGGTACCGTATGTGGCTGAAGTGTCAGAGTTTGTTTTAAGCCCTGTAACACTCTAAGACAGAAACTGGTACACCCCAAAGACAAAATTCCCCAAAACAAGCTAAGTGATGTCATCTATGCAATGAAATGCAGCGAGGAGTGTTCCGACCTAAACATAGAGGAGACTAAACAACTACTCCAAAAATGCATGGCCCATCATAGACGAGCTAAGTCCTCTGGTCAAAACTCAGTCTTTCACCTGCATCTCAAGGAGAAGGGACAGTCCTTTGAAGACAGTGATGCCCACATTTTGGACCGACAATATAGATGGTTTGAAAGAGGAGTTAAGGAGGCCATCTGTGCCAAAATAGAACATCCATCACTGAACAGAGGGAGTGGTCTAAGACACCTGCTGTCACCTACCTACAATGCAGTTTTGAGATCCCTAACCAGATGACTAACCCATCCACATCTGGGCTCGTGTGACTCTAACGACTCACATGATGCTTAGTTTCAAAGATCAGCCGAGTTACCCTCAGGTGCTAATGAGTCAACTGGATGCAGCCCAGCAGGCACCACCCAAGATGTGAACGGTTCTACTCTAATGGTTCGATTGCTCTCAGGGATACCACCCACTAGGAGGAAAAGGGATGCGGTTAAATGTTTGGGCTCTCTAACCAGTCTCTACAAGTGTAGAAGCTTCTCGGATGTGAGGTGAAATGTCTTCAAGCTTCCAACAAGGTGTCGAGGTGGATAAAGAAGTGATATTTCTGCTTCACAGAACAAATCTGTTTGATGTTTGGCTCAGTTTTCAAATGCAGGTCTGTTAGTTTGCTGTGAGCTGCAGAGCAAACTGAGAGTTTTGCTCCTTTCATTGTACTTTCAACACAAATGTTGACTTTATCTTCATTGTTTCCTCTTCAGACTGAGCAGCTGTAACCTCTCAGAGAGAAGCTGTGAAGCTCTGTCCTCAGTTCTCAGCTCCCAGTTCTCTAGTCTGAGAGACTTGGACCTCAGTAACAATGACCTGCAGGAGTTAGGGCTGAAGCTTTTGTCTGCTGGAGTGAAGAGTCCACACTGTACCCTGGAGACTCTCAGGTCAGATCAAGTTCCAGTTTGCTTGAAATGACTGCAGATATTTCTTGAGTCCAACAATGCTGACTTTAGGCCCATATCTAATGGTATACAGTTTATACAATGTTTGAATTTTGTCTATTTTGTTTTGTCCAGCTTCAATTTTTGTAGAGCTCACACATATGAACTCTGGCTGAGATACACAAACACTTATGCTCTGTTATAAAGTGGTTTAGATGACTATATGTCAGTGTTAATGACATCAGTAAAAATATGACAGAAAAATTCCGTGAGAACTATTTGTTTCACTATGAACCCAAGATTGCATGAAAGGACACACTCACTAATTAATAAGTTAATACTAATAATTTAATATAAGGTCTCAGTTAAGGAGTAAATTGAGGATTAATGTAAACAGTCAAACATCTAGATCTTCCTCTAGATGTTCACTAATAAAATATCACTACATTATCCCACGTTTTAGCTTCTCCTCTCAAGATACCTGTTGAGACACAGCTGTCCTGTACTTACAACTAATAAACAATTTTATCAGTGAATTCAAACTAAATCAAATCAGGAACCAACATTAACAGTTACAGTCAAGACCTGAAGTATTTGGACAGTTTTTGTTCTTAAGACTCAGCTTCATCACGTTGGATCTGAATAAAAATAATGGATCTTACTTTAAAGAGCCAAGTCTCAGCTTTAATTTGAGCAGGTTGACATCAGTATAGAAAGAACTGTGTGGGAGATTCAGCCCTTTTAGTGGTTCAAACGTAACTGGACAAACACACATGAAGTGAAACAAACTCATCAGATTTGAACCCCACTCCGGACGGCACCACCTCCCATGCGCTCACCACCTGTGGGAGGTGCCGTAGGACTACGGTGCATTGTGGATTGGGCAGCAGTCGCCCCCGTGACCTGGGCCTGGACCCAGATAAGCGGCAGATGATGACGTGACGTTCTCTAACTCAAATAAAAATAAATACAACAAATACATATGTATAGATATATACATTTTTTGCATGAAATGTGAGTAAATGTATATATTTAAAAAAATAACAAATTAATATGCATCCCTTAGCATCAGAGTACAAAGTAATTGACTCAAGGTGACACATAAAGCTGGCTCAATTCCTAAAATCAAATAATTTTAATAAGAAAAATCAAAACACATTCCTACTACACACACACACACACACACACACATGGCTACTAATGCACATTTACACTACACTGCCATGCACAAACCCATTTACACATTTTTGTTAACTAGCACGCTCACTTACACACACACGACACAAGACTTTTTCAAATGACTGGCAACTTCAACTCTTAAAAACATTCAAAATACCTTAATTCTACCAAATATCAAATGCCGATACATGAACAAAAATACGTTTACAGTAACGTTAAAGTTACTAATTAGCGTAATGAAAGACCGGCAAAAACACTGGAACAAAGCCAAGACTCATCACCCCATACACACATCTCCCAAACATTTCAAATCATTTTAAACATTTCTCCACACTTTATCTTCCATGTACATACAATACTGAACAATGAAAAAGTAAAATTTGGTATTACCTGTGGATTAAAGGAGGAGGACAAAAGTTAAGCGTGTTCCGCTTATTTTCAACTGCGCCTGTGCAGAGCTCCCTCCTCACTAGACCCACTGCACCACACATCATCTCCTGGTGACATAGTACATCTACCTCAGAGGTAAAGAGTAAAAATGTAAAATCACAGTTGCAGTAATTCAGTGATTTAAGAAAAAAATAGGGGGGGGGTTATATGGCATTTTTCCAACCTGCTAAAACTCCTCTTTGGTTAACAGGTGGATAAAGAGCTGATATTTCTGCTTCACTGAACAAATCTGTTTTTGATGTTTGGTCTGGTCAGAGCAAACTGAGAGTTTTGTTCCTTTGATTGTCCTTTCAACACAAATGTTATTTGACTTTTTTTCATTGTTTCCTCTTCAGACTGAGCAGCTGTAACATCTCAGAGAGAAGCTGTGAAGCCCTGTCCTCAGTTCTCAGCTCCCAGTCCACCAGTCTGAGAGACCTGGACCTGAGTAACAATGACCTGCAGGATTCAGGGTGAAGCTTCTGTCTGCTGGACTGAAGAGTCCACACTGTACCCTGGAGACTCTCAGGTCAGGATCCATCAACCTGTTTAGCTGATGATTTGCTCATATCTGATTTACATCAGTGGCTATTTATATTAACTTGTGTAGGATTGTTCAAAATAAATAAAAGTTCAGCAGAACTTTCTAGAATTTTCATTACTTCTCTTGTTTTTGCTTCAGTTTTTTTTTTTTGTTTTTGTTTTAATCCTACAGATGATGTTTAAGGAATTTGCCTTAAATACATTGAACCTGGACCAAAATGGACCAAAACCAAAACCAAAAATATGAACCAAAAAAAAGAACAAAACAGACCAGCAGGTGATGACAGGGTTCCTGTGTGGTGTTGTGTGTGTCTGCAGGCTGTCAGGATGTCTGATCACAGAGGAAGGTTGTGCTTCTCTTGCCTCAGCTCTGAGCTCCAACCCCTCCCATCTGAGAGAGCTGGACCTGAGCTACAATCATCCAGGAGACTCAGGAGAGAAGCTACTGTCTGCTGGACTGGAGGATCCACACTGGAGACTGGACACCCTCAGGTATGGAGAGGCTTGCTGCAGCCACAGACAGTGTGTGATAGAGGAGGAAGAGCTGGAAACATTTAGTGTGTCACAGCTGATGACAGATCTCTACAGAACTGCTTTGAATTCAACAACAAAAAGAGGGGTTTTCTCTAATTCTGACTTCAGTATCTCATCATGACTCACTGTGTCATATTTAAGAGAAAATATGTGACAATCATTAAATCAGTTGTGGTCAGCTGTTTTCTGTGACCTGAGCAGGACTTTCTCAGACTGGATTTCATGCTGCATCAGCACAAAGCCAGCGTGGAAACATTTGAGCTGCAGGTGGTTGAACTGCTCCTGAACCAACAGAGCCACTTTGAGCCCTCAGAGTGCTTTCACCACAACAACCCCAAAGACTTTAGATACCTGTTCAGTGCTGACACACTAATAATAACATCCCAACAATAATAAGACCATCTACACTAGTGCTGCACGATTAATCTAATCGCAGTTTGGAACAAACAGTGTAATCTTCAGGTTTTGTATTTTTTTGTGTGTCATGTGTGTTTTGAGTTGAGAAATACACAAACTATCATTATTCTGTGTTGTCCTTGATATTCAAGCAAGTGGACTCATGACACCATTCATTTATAATATCGTAATTGCAAATTGCAATATTGTCCACAATAATCGCAATTGCACGTTTTCATCAAATCGTGCAGCACTAATCTACACTGCTCAGAGACATTCATCTGCCAGTGTTTCAGACCAGTGAGGAAATGAAATCAGGTCTCTGATCATGTCTCTGTCTTCTAAAACATCCATGACCAATAATCAGCTGAACCTCTCTGAGATCCTGATCTTGTCATTCTGAGATCTTTTGTTGTGTCTGACACCAAAAGTGATATCAAATGGAGAAGACAAATGATGAAATCTTTGCTCCATGTCACCTCCCTGCTCCGTATCATTCCAAGATAAGGACTCCAGGTCCTTTGTCTCTTTGCTGAATGAACAGAATCATCAAACCATCTGTGTATGAGAGCCATGTAATGTCCATGTTTGCATGCTGAAAGAGAACGTGCTGGTCTGACCCCCCTCCTCCTTTCAGGGTGGAGCCTGGTGAAGTCCGATGCTTGAGACCAGGTCTGAGGAAGTGTAAGTGTGGTTTTCATTTGATTCCCGAAAACAAAGCAGCTCACATTCAACCAACTTCAAGTGTCAATCAATGATCAGGTGATAGATCAATAACTGCAGCTGTGTTGTGTCTTCTTCTCTACATCAGATTTCTGTGAACTCACCATCGACACAAACACAGTAAACAGAAAGATCAAACTGTCTGACAACAACAGGAAGGTGACACATGTGGAGGAGGATCAGTCATATCCTGATCATCCAGACAGATTTGACCAGTGTCCTCAGCTGCTGTGTAGTAATTGTCTGACTGGTTGCTGTTACTGGGAGGTCGAGTGGAGAGGATGGGTTGATATATCAGTGAGTTACAGAGGAATCAATAGGAAAGGAGACAGAAAGGACTTTTTGTTTGGAAGGAACAATCAGTCCTGGAGTCTGTTGTGCTCTGATCTTGGTTTCTCTGTTTGGCACAATAAAAGAAAGACGCCTGTCTCCTCCTCCTCCTTCTCTTCATCATCTTCCTCTGTCTCTCACAGAGTAGCAGTGTATGTGGACTGTCCTGCTGGCTCTCTGTCCTTCTACAGAGTCTCCTCTGACTCACTGATCCACCTCTACACCTTCAACACCACATTCACTGAACCTCTGTATCCTGGGTTTGGGCTCTGGTGGCCTGGTTCCTCAGTGTCTCTGTGTAGAGTGTAACAGAGAGTCTCCTCCTGTCAGAGAAACTCTCTCACTGTTGAACAGATAGTTCAGTCTGTACATGTCTGTCTCTTTCACTCACACACACCTTTTCAGATTCATGTATTAAAGCAGTTTATTTGTTAATCTCTTCTAAATGATTCCTTGTAAACTTCTTCCTCTTCCAGTCCTTTAAAGATGGAAGCTACGATTATTACAGAAGAAAAATGTTGCTGACCTTTACTTTTTTAAGGTTCTAATCATGATCTTGCCCTTTCACATTAAAAGCCTCATTGTGAACATCAGTGTTTTGTCTTTCTCTGATTCTTGAGACAACTGAGCTGATTCAGTTCAGTTTATCTGAAAGATCTGAGAAAAAACAAAGATAGAAATTTGTCAAACTGTCTTTCAGAGGTTCACAGAGTTAGAAAGCTCCTGACTACTCTGAAGAGTCTGAGCCTCGACTCTATGAATTTTAAAAGTTGGACACTTGTCAGTGTGAGCACTGGAGGGCAGTAAACTCTCTGATTATTTGTCCATCAGTCAGACATCAGTATTTATAGCAGTGTAATAATGTGTGTGTTCACATACAGAGAGTCGTTATCAGACTGATGAACATTAGAGCTAAAATAAGTCAGTAAATGTGGAATAATGTCAGTGTGAACATCAGTATCATTGTCAGTGCTGTGTGCAGAGTTGTAGGTACTGACAGTGACCACTGGAGGGCAGAAGACTCCTGTTCAGTCAACACTAAAGACTGAGAAGCAACAATAAATAAACAAAACAAATCAGATCAGACCATCAGTCAATAAACATGTTTACATGTGTCGATGGAAAAATGTGGAGGGTTGAAGAACTGCATGAGGAGAAGGAGCCTCAGGGAACTGATGTGACTCTGGAGGATTCTCACTCTATTTCATTTGTGTTTAGGTGAATTGGATGAATAATGTAAAGAGATCAGTGGGGTGTCTTGCATTGTAGACTCTGAGCTGGATCACAGAGGTCCAGCTCATCTGTGAATCCAAACGTTGTTGAAGAGGTTATAAAGTCAAGAGCCTGTCGCCAAGTGGGGGCATTGGAGCATTGTGTGCCCCCCATTACACCCCTATACCTCGCAAAATGACTTTTCAAGTAAAAGAAGAAAATGAGATACATTAACAGTCTGTGTGTTCACTGCAGAATGTGAAAAACCTTCAGGAGCACTGAGGAAAGTTTTCACTGTTTGTTGATGCTTGTTGATCCTGAGCAGAGGCCAAAGTAGAGGTGGTGAGGCTGCAGCTACCCCCTCCTGAGGTCTATTATTGTCACACTAACATGGTTTTTCTTTTCAGTTTAGGAAATTAAAAAATTGATGGCTGGAGTTACAAATAGCATTTGAGCGGTGCATTTATCTACAGGCAAAAAAAAAATGCGACCAGAAAGCCCTAAGCCCCTCCCAAGACCAACCAATTTACAATCAGTGCATTAAATGAGATCTCTGGTCACCACATCTGTTATAGTTTGTGAAATTATGTCAAGTTATGTTTTTGTCTCATGTCTATGTTGTCTCATGGTTTCCTGATTTATTTTGAAATCATTGTCCTTGTGTTTCTTGTCTTATTTTACTTCCTGCCTTTGTCTGGTTTCCCGGGGGCAATTAGGCAGCTGTACAGGTACCTCCTTCCACTATATAAGGCAGCCTTCTTCAGCTGCTCTGGTTCAGCCCCCAGGCGCAGAGAAGGAGAGGACCAAGATTGCAGCAGCACTGGTAAAAGCATATGAGTGAATAAACCATCTTGAAATAACAGAGCTGGTGTGTAGTGTGTTTCTTATGTTTTACTGTGAGGGTTGGGTATATGGTGTATGAACATTTGTCCAATGTGGTGCGTGCACTCACCAGGAAAACAGTGGGAATCATTTGTTATGAATCATGAATGGGTACAGGCAGGGCGCGCCAGAAATCTTGGGCCCCATGAAAGATTAGAATTTTGTTTCGGTGATCGTGGTAACATCATTAAATGGCATTATTTTAAATGCACCATTGTCAGAATTAGACTTTAAGATATTGCAACTATGTATTGAAGTTATGTTTGTATGGAGTCCATTTTAAATGTTCACATGTTGAAACAACTTGCATGCATCACTGTATCAGTATGGATTTACAACAGATACACAAAAACCTAAAAATTATTTTCTCTGTTTCCTACATTTCTGGACTTATTGTAGCATATATGATGAAATGTAGGCCTTAATAAATAACTAGGCTATAGGCTATGAACTGCAAGAAATCCACTGAGTGTTTTTGCTTTCTTTTATGCAACACTCATTTATTAAAAAGCACAGCAAATGTTCAGACATACCTACAAAACAATATCAAAAAAACCGTGCCGTACCATGGCAATAAAGGTAGAGAATTTAAATAAAATGGCACTGTAAACTGTTCTCTTGATGGGCTAATCCAACCACTTTAATACGAAATCTGTAGGTCTATCATTCGACAGCATATTGTAAACACCAAGGTGAGTGACGACTAATACCTGCTAATAGCCTACCTTTCTTTGGGAAAAACTGTGTCAGCAGCTGTCTGCCCTTTTTCTCCCTCTCAGCCTTCTCCTGCCTCTCCTTTCTTTTCTGGTAACATGACTTAATACTTCACCTACTCCTGCAGCAGCGCTAACGCTCAGAACAGCTGATCACTCTCTGAGTCCAGCATACGCATTTGACAGTCCCGCTCTGCTCGAGTCAGACTGTACCATTCTTTAATAAGAGAGGGGGGTAAATGACATGATAAAGAATTCAAGGAAAATGTTATAGAAAACGCAAACCATGTTCAATGTGCTTATTCTAACAGACGAAATGTAATATTTTATTTAAAAGGCTTAAACAGGAAAAAATTATTAAGATAATATTATTAGCCCCTCAGTCCTCAGCCCAGGGCCCCTGTCAGTGCTGGGCCCTTAGAATCGTCCTAACCTTTCCCCCCCCTTGGCAGCGCCCCTGGGTACAGGGCTGATTGTCTGTCCTACCATGTGCTACCAGTGAGCAGTGATGCGGTCTTCATCACAGAGGGAAAAAAAGACAAGAAGTAGACAGAGGACAGATACACAAGGGCTAGGGTTTCAAAGGGTCTGGTCACAATGCAGGAAGAACTGAGAGACAGGAAGAGGGAGAGAGATGCTGAGAGCAGTGGTCAGATGGACATGTGCTCTGGAGATGCAGATGACCAGGTGAGAAAATCAGCTAAAAATATTGCAATACCCCACTTATCTAATATATATACACTCCCAATGATATTGCGTCCACATGGTGTCATTTTTTGAACACAGTGTAAAAGTATGAAATGAGAGGTCAGCAGGGACCTGTTACAGTCACTGCTGTGGCCAAGAACACTAAGGGGGAGGGCACAGTTGCAGAAACCCCAAGACGGACAGACCAGTCAGTTAAAGTCCTCTTTATTAAACTGAAAATCACTGGATCAAAGTCCAAGGATGGGAAACAAAACTTAAACAACTAAATCGTCCAAGAAGGAGAAAACTTCAGAAGCTCAAGTCCAAAACTAAAAATTTTGAAGTCTTTACATTGGGTGAACAAATGAAAGTGAATCCAAAGGGAACAGAGGACAAATCCCAGAGGTGACAAAGACAGAGAAACAGGTAACACTAAGGACAGGACAGCAGGTGAACACAGATTCCAGGATGAGAAAAACAGGTACAACCACAGCAAGAACACAGCAGGAACAGACTTGGACAAAACACTGGTGAACACAGGCTAGGACTGAGACACACTGACAAGGAGACAAGGGAAAAATGAGACTTAAATACACTAGGGCTGATTGACAACAGGTGCCACACATTAGGGCAGGACAGACAATAAGCAAAGGAGGAAACAGGAAAAAGACAAGAAGTAGACAGAGGACAGATACACAAAGGCTCGGGTTTCAAAATAAAACAGGAAAACCAAAACCAAAACCCAAGAGACCAAGAGTAACATGTTTTAACAAAAACAGGAAACTACTAACAAAACCCAAGAGTCCTCAAGAGTCCAAAAGGTGCTATATAGAGTTTAACAAAAGTCCAAAAATAGCTGAAAATATCCTGTCCTCATCCTGCACTTTTTCATATGTATTCAGTTTTTCATATGTATTCAGTATTGTATTCACTCAGTTTTGGCCTGTCTCCATTGGCTGGCACTGGAGTTTAGAATGAAACATGAAATCTTAGTTATTACCTAACACAGTGAAACCACTGAGTACATTTGTGAATAGTTGTCTCCGTTCAGGAAGCAGCCTGACTTCCTCTAGTAAATAATAACAAATAAGGAGCTCTTACATGGACTTATACAGTAAACAATCATCACAATCATTTCAAGTTTCCATCATATTATTCCTGAGATAATATGAAACATTTCCAAATCAGCACTTCAGGAGCTTTGGCACCTTCTAGAGGCAGTTAGTGGAAAGAAGCTCAGGTGAAGAGCACATTTCATTGTTGACTCTTTAATATCACACTTTGTGAATTAGTTCCTCTTCTGCTCTCAGCTTTCTTACCCTGGGCTTCATCTGTCAGCCAGTGATGATGTTTAACCCAGCACGTGCTTCATGGTTCACTTCTGTTTATCTGAACATCTCAGCTGCCATCCCTGGTGGGGTGAGTGCAAAGAGGTTTGGAAACAATATAGAGATGACATTTCTGGAAATCATATTCAAAATGATCAGCTTTACTCAGTACCCTAAAACAGCTCCTATTGGCCCACATTTTCTCTGCTCCTCCTCTGTTTAGGGGCCAGGAACCATGGTCAAGCCCTAAATGTTACATGGACACTTTTCTTCATCACTACAGAAGTGTTTATTTTTGTACAAGTTCATGTGTAAAGCTGGAAATACTGCACACACAGCAAATTTTAGCCTCTGGAATAAACTCTGTGTGAGTTAAAATCAACTCAATCTGAGTGAACATGTGTGACCATCGAACAGACTCTGTGGCAGAGTTAAAATAACTCTGTTCCTGGAGCTGAATTTTTAACTCTGAAACAGAGTTAACTTGAACTCCTCCTGGTGTTAAAATACTCATCCCTCACTGTGACTCTAAAATTTAGTTAATTTCAATATAAACTCTTCTCCAGTGTTGACACCTAACACTCAAAATGTGTTTTATTTATACGTGTTAGAGTTCAAATTTATTCATTATCATATTATTTAATTTTATGGGAAAAGAACCACCAAACACCATCCTGTTTTAATTTTTTGCTTTTATTTGTGCAAATACATTTAAAAATTCAACACGACACTTTGAATTAATTGCTGCCTTAAAACTGTAAAATGTAACAGCACACAGGCAGCAAATAATGTCAATGAAAAACATTAGTGAAGTTGTACAAAACACTGTAAACAACACATTACTGCATAATAAAATGTCTGCAAATGTATAAAAAACTGACACATTTCTCTGTGGTGCATTGTGTAACTTGAGGTAGACGACTACTCACTTTACAGTTCAAGTATAAAACAGTAAGAGAATTCATTTAATTCAGATTAGAAATCAGATTATACAACTCTCTGATACAACATAACATTATGAATCACAACCATATGACATCTGAGCATCAAACCATTTGAAATATCTTAATCTCTCTCTTTCTAGAATCAGTTCACTCTGTGTAGTGTCACTCACTTGGAAAGCATGGAAGTGATCATGGAAACAAGTTTCATGCTCAATCAAAACAAAAACACTTTGTGCAAAATGATTGATGTTGTTTTGCTGAACAATGGTTCATGTTTTCATCAGTACCAGTGCACACAAAGAGTCCAACACCATACTCAGCTCCACAGCATTTCACCCACTGTGTGACAGACGATGGCTTCAGAATCAAGGTGAAGAGATGCTGTTATATCTTCAGAAAAATCCAGTGTTTCAACTGAACACATTTTAACTGGACCAGACTCAACTGTTTTTAAGGACAGGCATTCCCAGTGATAGCTGCTTGATAACCTGCTTGATAAATTCCTCTAAATTTTCAGTTGTATAAAGAACTACAGTATTTGGTTCACCACTCCCCAAAAGCTTGGCTATAACTGAAGCACACACACGTCTTTGTTGTGAGTAGAACCTGAAGGAGCTGCTTCAGTATTTTGGAAATGAGATGAAGTATTTCATCAGTTACAGACTGAGAATTGTTTACTGTCTCTGTGTCGTTGTTGAAAGGGATCTGGTTAGACACACTTGTGTTATCAATGGAGCTGTGTATCTTAATGAGATGTCTCCTGAATCCACAATAACAAGAGAGACTTTTACCTGGACACATGGCATGGATTAATTTGCCTGAACAAAAGCAACACTGAACCAAAGGATGAATTACAGAGGAGGGTTAGGGTTATTTTGGCTAAATAAGCTACTTATGGTTTGTTTAACAGCTTTGCTCTGAGCTCTTTTACTCTGGGAGTTTCTTCAGTTGTATCAATATTGTACAGAGCTGTCTGCAAAAATGTGTACAGGCTGGAGAGAGCGTCATCATACTTCACACTGAAAACAAAATGTGACTTGAACAGCTCATCAAAAGCACCAAAGGATGTACATGACTGACATGACAGAAGCTTTTTGTCCAAGACAATATAAAAGGTGAAAACCTGGGTCTTTGAAGTTTCTGTGGTAAGAAGATATGGCTGATGGGTTCCTTCAGTGGTCAGGAGATAATCCTCAAGGCTTTGGGATGACTGAAACAAGAGAAATATGTTTACAAAAATGTGTTTATAAAACTCAGCAACATCTACAGTATTTGGAACTTTTGACAAACCTTCTGAAATTTTACCAGATGATCCGTTGTCTCTCCGATGCTGATCTTTGTGGGACGCTTTCTTCCAGCTGGTTGTGGAGTGAGAAGATGAAGCAGCACCAGAAGAGAAGCCATGTTGCTGTCCCACTCTGAGGACAGAGTGAAAAGTACCTTTACACTCATTATATATATTAAGTAGTGTGTTTATGATATTGCTCTGTGCATTGTTCTAATGGTTTTACTATGATCTTAAACATATACACATATAACAACTATTAATGGCCCAGTCATTATAAATCTGTGCTGGAGAGCAAAGCAATGTTCAGCCCTCACACTGTATCTTAACTGCAGACTTAAGTGGCCTATTTAGACTCAGAGATGCTTTTGTAAAATAAATCAATAAAAACACAATAAACTGATGACTGCTGGACGACTCACATAACTGTATTACTATTCTGATGATAACTGTACCTGCTTCGTCAGCAGTGTCAGATCCTTCATTCAGAGCAGCTTTCAGTTGTTGTTTTAAGAGAGACGTCTCTTTCAGGTTCCTGCCTCCTTGATCACTTTATCTTTAAAACTGCTGTTCCATTTTTCAAGGAACCTTGAAGCAACCTCTGCTCCAAACATCAGTGAGAAGTCTTGCAAAATCTAAATAAAAAGAGAAAAACAACATTTTCAAATGTTTAAAATAAACCAATATTTTTACTTAAAAAATATATTTAATACTAACCAGTCCCATGACATCCAAGAAACGTGGAAACGTGTGTAATACATTAGCTGACCGCTGTGGGTCATGAAGAATCTGCTGACGGTAGTAGAATGTTTCTCTCATCCTCTGGAAAATTAAGTCAGGATCAGCTGTGTGGTGAAGGAGAGATATGGCTTCCATGCATTCATCTCTCTGATTGGCTGATCATCATATGTTCTGGATGATGTGGGACCTCCTTTTAGCACCACTCTACTCTGGAATGAAGAGGTGGTTCTGGATTTGTCTTCATGCGCCACTCAAGAAAGGGTTAGGGCCTTTGTTGCTTTGAATATCATAGAAGTTCCTGAAAGAAAAAAAGCTGTCTCAAGAACAAATACTGTATGCTGCTTATTTGCAAAAGAGGGAGTTAAACTTACATATCCTTTTTGGAGTATGGGTCTTTCAAAGATGGGAAAAGTGAAACAATCCTGAGGGCATGGAACTCTTTTGTTGTTTTACTAACAACTCTCCTGCAAGCAGGAAAAAATCTCTTACCATTTTTGTCTGTTTTATAAAAGAATACAGGATTAAGTTGAAGCTTCTTACCCTTCTTTTCCATGCATGTGCATGCATTAACCAGTAACCGTGTGGTGGAATCGTTCAAACTTCCAGTCTCTTCATACTCTTTAATCACAGTCATCACTGCTGGTTTTGAAGTAAGAATTTGCTCCACATTCTAAAAAGAAAACATTATAAACATATTTACAACTACACTTAGATCTATGTTGTAAGCAAATACATTTATCTAATACCTGTACATATTATTTTTTTAGGAATTATTTCTAATAAATAATGATTAAAAGAAATGGGGTTACGTTCAACATCAAGTTCGCAGTCATTAGCGGTACTATGTAAGTAGATAAAGTGAGAACAATGACAAAATATCACGCATTTAAAGTACTTTCTGATAAAAATCATGCTCTTACCAGCCTTGTGACGACGTTCCTTGTGCTGCTCATGCCGCGATAAAATGCGTCGTGAACTCCAGGGACAGAGTTAAAACCAGATCCTGAACACCAGGGAATAAACTCCAAAATTCAACTCGGCCTGGGTGTACACCTTAACACAAACTGTAGTCAGAGTTATAAAATAAACTCCAGAAATGTAACTCTTTCACACTTTTGCCTGACTCAGATTTTAGTACTTTGTGAATTTGCTGTGTGTTAGTACATGTAGTTGTGTACAGTTCAGCTGCTGCTGTCCTTGGTGCTGAATTCACCAACCCAGCTGAATGGTCCTGAGTGCTTATTGTTGTAATTCATTTGGTATTTTGGAGAAGATTGAATATCATTAGTATGAGTTATGTTTTGGTTAGTGTTAGGCTTTCAGTTATGATGGTTAAGGTTAGGCACAACTATAGTAAGAGAGAGAGAGAGTGTCTGTCTGTGTGTGTGTGTGTGTGTGTGTGTGTTTGTCCTTTGATGCCTTTGATGTATCAAAATTCTACAGTCTCATGTCACAGGCTGCAGTAAGTGGACACACAGCCAGAGACAAGTTCAGAAGTCAAACAGGAGCAGAAACAGTTGGACTGGACAGGACTTGCTCATGATTTAGGAAGAAAGAAGCACTCAGATATTTCTGCACAATTATTGACAAGGAAGGGAGGAGCTACTGCTGTTACAAGGACAAGAGGAAACTACAGGAAAGTCCAGATCACCTCCAAGATTTTCAGTAAGTCAAAACCTTTTTTAGTTGATGTCAGTGTTTCAGTTCGGTGGGATGTGTTTGTTAAATTGGCATGATGTCTAATCACACAAGAACTTCAGCCCAAAGGTTTCAGTACATGTTCTGTTTATTTATACTGATTGTATCTGTGAGATTTTCATATTGTCAACTTAGGTTTCCATTTTTGCTTCAAAGCATTATGGTTTGTGTTAAAGGTGCCTATTTTTTCAAGTTTGTCTTTTAAACTTCAAATGTTCAAAAACATTCACAGGCTTTTATGTAAATTGAAATCATTTGTGGTTGTTGCTTTGGATCCTCCTAAATGATGGAGCATAAAATCCACAGTCCATGTCCTGTGTAAAAGGGACGTCCAAAGTTCAAAAGAAGCAAACATGAGGCTTCAGCAGTCTGACTTATATAGTTGAAACAGGCGTCCTCCAAGTCTTTTTTTATCATTTATGTTGAAGATCAACCACCAGTGCTTTGCATGTGGAACAGTAGTTTGCCTGCAGCCACAGATCCAGACTCTGCAGCTCTGGAGGTGGAAGTAAGATTCAAGATTCAAGATTCAAGAGTCTTTATTGTCATTATGCGAGCATAACGAAATTTTCAGAGAATCTCGGCTCTTCTCTTGAAGTAACTGCAGAGACGAGAAAGCACAACACCATGGGAGAGAGAAGAAGCCAAGTTAGTAACATACATTAATGGGATATGAATGTGTACAGATGGAGAGGGAGAGGAGGAGAGAGGAAATCAGTGCATCATGGGAAGTCTTCCAGCAGTGTAGACCTATAGCAGCATAACTAGTGGCTCATTCAGGAAAGCCTTACTCAGCTCTGACTATAAGGTTCATCAAAAGGGAAAGTTTGAAGCCTCCTCTTAAACATGGAGAGGGCGTCTGCCTCCAAGAGCCAAACTAGTAGATGGTTCCACAGTAGAGGAGCCTGATATCTGAGGGCTCTGCCTCTCATTCTCTCTATTGGAGACTTTAGGAACCACAAGTAAACCTGCATTCTGGGAACACAATGTTCCAGGGTAGTAGGGGATGGCTGTACTGCTGCTGTGACCCGGCTTGGTAACACAGTCGGCCATTGCCATCTCTTAACATTCTCCTCTCCTTAGCTGTGTCTTCAGTAGCTAAACTTGTGTATCTATGCTGAAGATTAGAGAGAAAGCTCTGTTCTAAAACGTCTCTCTGTTTTCAGCTCTCAGGACTTTTGCAGCTTCTACCTCAGTCTCTACAGTTTGGAGTTTAGTCTCACTCCTGTGCTCTTGTTTGTACTTTGGGATATCAGCCTTATGTCACTGTTTACTGATCAATTACAGCCATATCAGAGCTGTGTTATGTTACTGATAATGCAAACCAAACTTTTCCTGCTTAACTGGGAAAAAGTTAATACAAAGAACTCTGAAATATCACATTCAGTGTGCAGCTCACACTGTTGGTGGTTGGGGTCTTCAGACTCCCTGAAAGCTGACATACAGTATTAGTTGAAGAAGGTAGTATTTTTATTTTGGATGAAACACATCCAGGTGTATCACTGTCCCTGTATAGTGTGTTGACTTTCTAAATGTACCTCGGACATGTTTTAAGACTCAGGAAGATTGTGCTTTCCAGTTTGCAGCCTCTAAACTTTGGAATAATCTCCCAGTAAGTCTGAGGTGTGTGGACTCTGTGGACTCTTTCACAAAGCAGATACAAGTCCATCTGTTCAGACAGGTTTTAGGTAACATAGTATTTTCTGTTTACACTTGTGTTCTATATCTGCTCCTCTCTTGTATTTTATCTGCTGTTCTTATTGTTTTATTTATTTGTTTCTCTCTCTTTGACTGTGAAGCAGTGTGTGACTAGATTAGAGCCTTTGTGGAGGCAGAGTGATGAGTCTGTGCTTTAAATGAAAACTGGGATTGTGGAAAAATCTTCTTACCTAAAAATACAAAGCGTTCATCCTGCTTCATCCTGTGTCCTCGACAGACTTGATCATAACCTCACAAAGAAACTAATCTCACTTAAGGTCTCACTGTTCTGCCAGTTTACTTCTGCAGTTGAGACCAAACCTCATAACTCAAAGTGAATCTCTGAGCACAGACATGTTCAAATATACAGACTGCATATGAAGTTCAATAAGGAAACATTTACAGTGACACTGAGGCAATAAATTCAAATCTTATACCAACAGCCCGTAAAAAAGAAACAGTGTTCTCTTGTTGGCTTTTTAATTAGCTCTTGAATTTAATGTTTTATCAGTGATATGATTGTCAGTTGTTAATGTGAATCATAGTATGTTGCCTCTTAAATACAGTCACAGCAGTGTTTGTCCTTCAGAGCTGTGCAGAGGCTGAACTGGGCTGTGTCTCTTTTGTCAGAGTGAGGTGTAAAGCTGCTCTCATGAGTGTTTGTCTGCTGGTAGAAATGACTGGAAAGTGTCTTTCTGTCTCCTGTCAGTCCATAATAAGTCCTCCTTCAATCATTTTGACTCATGTTTCTTTTAGATCTCGTTCAACTTCTCTTGTGCTGTTAGACCTTAAATCCACAGAGTCCTGCTGTATGTTGGTCTCTTCTCTGCATCACACTGAGATAACAGTTACACCTGTCACCTGAATCAAGTAGGAAGCTGATGGTGAAAGTTAAATGACTTATTTTTATGCTGGTGTGAGAGTTTACATGCAAGTGTGTTTGTTAACTGTGAATCAAATTGTGGTTAAGTTTGTGTTTGGGAGATTTCCTCCATGTGTTTATGGAAACAGATGAAGGTATCAGGTCATTCCATTATCTGATGATCTCTACCTGTTAAACCATCCAAAACAGCTCTGCAGTGTTTCCATCTGTGTTCATGTTGCTGTTTGAGGGTTAAGACTTGGTTTCAGGGTTAGAATTGGGTTTTGGTTAGAGTTAGGGTAAGGACTAGGGAATGCATTATGTCAGCAAGTGTCCTCACAAAGACATAAGTACCAGTATGTGTGTGTGTGTGTGTGTGTGTGTGTGTGTGTGTGTTTGTCCTTTGATGCCTTTGATGTTTCCATCTCTGCTCATGTTGATGGTGTGAAGTGTCATGAATTGATGTAGTGTCAGTTAAACCTTGCTGAAAATCGTGCTGAGTTTAACATTGAGGAAACTTGATTTCACTTCAGCCCTGGTGGTACAACACTCTGCATTTTCAGCATATGAGGTAACTCCTAATAATAATAAGCAATATATATCTATCTATGTATATGTATATGTATATGTGTGTGTGTGTTTGTCCTTTGATGCCTTTGATGTATCAACATTCTACAGTCTGATGTCACAGGCTGCAGTAAGTGGACACACAGCCAGAGACAAGTTCAGAAGTCAAACAGGAGCAGAAACAGTTGGACTGGACAGGACTTGCTCATGATTTAGGAAGAAAGAAGCACTCAGATATTTCTGCACAATTATTGACAAGGAAGGGAGGAGCTACTGCTGTTACAAGGACAAGAGGAAACTACAGGAAAGTCCAGATCACCTCCAAGGTTTTCAGTAAGTCAGTACATGTTAGTAGTTCATGTCAGTGTTTAGTTTAGAAGTTAATGTTTTGAAATGTTTTGTCCAAATGATATGTTTGTGAAACTGTGACGGCAAGTAATCATACCCATAAGCCCAGTGGTTTGATTGTGTGCTTATCATTCATGGACAATATTGTTTTTTTTTAATGCTGATCATGATTGTGAGATATTCTCATGGTTGCTCAGCTTCTTAACTTTGTTTTGGTGTGATGCACTGTAGTTTGTGTTAAAGGAAAGGATTTCTAGGAAGTCTGTACTGTCTGCAACAAGATCCTTTCTAAAGAAATTCTAATGGAAATGATGGAGTTGGATGTCATAGCACAAAGTGGAGAGTGCTGTGTGTTATTTTAGGAAATTACGTCAATGTACTGTAGGTCAGGTCTGTGATGTATTATGATACTTGATGGAGGACTTCACTTTAAATGCTGTGAACAGGAAACAGTTTGATGTGTTGGTAAAATCTTCTTATTTCCAATGTGTGAATCATTTTCATCATCTCTCAAAATTTGGCCCAAAAACAAAGAAGCAGAGTTTAAGACTCAGGAGAAATAATCTCCCAGTCCAATGCAAACTAACCAGCACACACTGTTTCCACTTCTACAATCATCTACTTATTATTGTGCTTTAAAGTTTCAGCCTTCTTACATTTACCTATCACTGAGTCCACTTGTGTCTTATACTGAACACTAGGTTCAAATCTCCTTTTGGCTTTGAGCCTTGATTTTTAGTTCATTTCAGTGCAATACAATGATGTCCTGTAGTAAATCTCCAGAATGAGTCGTAGGACTTAAAGCTAGATCAGCTCTTGCATGAAGCGTTTCAGGCTGTGTTCATGTTTACCCTCTTTGGTTAAGGGACAGTTAAACAATCAGTGATTTCCTCACTGTGCAGTAAATTTAGGCTGCTGAGAATTCTTCCTGCCTTGAAAACCTTAGTCCTGAAACTGGAATCTAAAATATGTTGATGTGTTTGAGGTGGCATGTGATGCATTTAGATGAGTGTTCATTTGCATGTGTTTTCAGTGTAGGAGGAAAACTGTTGATGACTGTGAGGACAGAATAAGTTTGGAAGTTTAACTCTGCCACTTTAGACTCTCAGCTCTGATTCTTGTTTTCTGCTCCATGCAGCTCATCTACAGGACTGTATTAAGTCCTAGTTGTTGAAGGATCTTAATTATTAAGCAGTGAAACTATTTCATATGAGCAAATGGTGCATTCATTCTTTGAAATGTTTCCTTTCTTCTGTTTCCTTGTCTTTTGATGATGGTCACTAAGCTCCAAATCTTGTAGCTGTTCAGAATTCAGCCTCAGTCAGTGTGAGAGAGCTGATATGTTTAAAGTTTCATAGACTGAAAAGGTCCTGGGAAGTTCTCTTGAAAAATGGATCCTAAATTTAACTCTAACAAATTGCACAGTCCTGAAGCACTAATGAAATATTTGATTGGTGTGTTGGAGTAAAGTGAGACACACACACATCTTGTTTAGATGTAACAGAGCCCACAGCCATTCTGAAGAATGACACAATCAGAAAATCCATTTGGCCTTTGAGGAATTTGTGTGCCTGCTCCAAATGCTATGCTAGGTCTATGTGGAGCAGCTTGTGTGATACATTGTGTTTCTGATTGTTTTCTATGAAACTGTGAATATTATTAGCTGACTGGATGAATAGAACACAAGAGAGATTTGTTTGTGCAGATAGATGAGACCTGAATATGTCGACTAACCCTTATTTTAAGATGCACACACACACTTTGTTCTGCAAGTAGTTATAGTTTATGTCAGAGCAGCATCAGGTAAAATAATGAAGAATGATCAATACAGATCCTGATTTGCTGTAAGTCCTATATTCTCCATGATGGTGTGTGTGTGTGTGTGTGTGTGTGTGTGTGTGTGTGTTGTGTGTGTTGTGGCACAGTTATCTTTATATTTTTAGGTTTCTTCAAAGTTTAGAAACAGACTTTAACCTGAGAAACGTCCTCTGTCAGAACATGTCCTCCACATTGCATTTTCTCATTAGAGAGAAAAATTCAGATTCATTTTACAGAGTTCAGTCCACTCATGTCTACTGCTGAGTTCAAAGCTCCTGACCTCTAAGAGCCTTGTTTCATAATTCATTTCCAGCCCACAGTGTTTCTGTCCTCCAGCAAACCTTTGGATGTCAGTGTGTCAAGCTAATGTTGGTGAATCTGAGGCTGTGTTGACTGAGTGAAGAAGCTGTGAGATCTTTTAGACCCTGAGGACTCACTCTGGACTGATTTGATAGATGCTCCACAAATAAAAGTGCTTCTCCACTCAACTAACTACTACTCCTCATAGGGACTGTCTGCAGGAACTGAAGCTGCTTTTGGTCAAAGAGATATTCATGTGTTCACTGTTCACTCAGGACCATTCAGCTGGGTTGGTGAATTCAGCACCAAGGACAGCAGCAGCTGAACTGTACACAACTACTAACAGATAGAAGGAGTGTGTACAACATTCATGTTAATGTATCTGCTGAAATCCTGTTGGAAGTAGCATAAAGCGGCCTCCAGGCTGATGGCAGTAACCTGCTGCAATTAGCCAATAATGAGCCCATTAGCCACTATAATGAAGTTCACACATATTATTATTTGCAACACAGGATGAAGACAATTAGTTTTAAAAAAATCATTTGAAGGTTTATGAGAGTTGCTACTTTATTTTTAATCCTGTTGCTGTAGATTTTCATCAACTCCAAACAATGTGGACTGTGAAGTGAAGCACTAACAAGCTCTCAGTCAGCACCATGGAAAGAGGCAGAGACGACTGCTGTTCTCTCTACAGTACAAAACAATTATCACTGTTTACACTTTTTATTTTTCTCATTTGGTTATATATATATATACATAGCATACAGGTTTAAAAAAATGATACATGCAGTGGTATCCTCATTTTAGATGTCAAAAGGGTTTTGTGGCTCCAGGTGTTTTCTCTTCCAAATGGCTCTTTGAGTATTTAAGGTTGTCGACCCCTGATCTGGCAGGAAGACTGAGGGTTGCACCTTGTTGAGTCTTATAAGTATGAAACTTATGTAAAGGCAGTGTAGTGGGGCTGTATCCCCCAAAGTATTAATACACATTTTTAATAGTTGTTGTCACCTCTTTCAGGCCCAGATCCAGACTGCTGCTTTGCCTGAGCGGTTCTTTTATTGGCTGGTTCCTGACAGCTTTATTTACTTCACATGTTGTTTTTACAGGGACTGATGTAATAATTCTGCTGCACCGACATTAGTTCCTGGGAACTCATTATTGAGTTTTTAATTATCTGTCCATATAAGTCCTTTCTTGTTCATTTTATCTGAACCAAATGATTTTGTTTTTATTTTTAGGTAGAGGTCCAGCCTGTGGGGAGCAGTTTGCAGAGTACACACTCTGCATGCTGTGTGGTGATATAAATGGTGGCGGTCACATGGTCGTGTCTTGAATTTTCTCATGTGCAGTGTTTGAAGTGTCTTCTAGTGGGACCAGCACCAGGTGAGCACATGGTGTGAGTATAAGCAGGTTGTGATAGAATCTCCCCACAGTGAGTACTCTACCCTTGTTTTAAACTTTTATTGTTGTATTCAGTTGGAGCTATCTAGGTTATTTCAATTCTGTAGAATAAAGGCTATCATTTGTACTTACCTGAGTGCTTTTGTTCTTTCAGGCCTGTTAGTTCTCAACACTTCCTGTCTTAATTATCTAGGTTTAAATGAACTTATTTGTTTGAATGCATGTCTGCCACACTTTTTAGTTATTTGTGTCACCACTCAGTATCAGTAGGTTATATTACTTTGAGGTTTATAATTTTAACTCCTCAGACCTCTCTACACTCTAACATCAGTCAGGATCTCAGTGTTGTGGAAGTCCAGAGGAAGTCGACACTCATCCAGACCGTCAAGATGAACAGAACCTGGACCTCTTCAAACCTGCAGAGTCCTGCTTCTTTGGTTTCAGTAAAGAAGTGATGAACAAGTTCCACCAAGCTGAACTTTTCTCTTTCAGCACATTCAGCTCTCTGAACGTGAATGGAAATGTGAAGTGTATGTCCTGGTTGGTTTTGTCTTCAGCCCAGTCCAGAGTCAACTTCTGTGTTAAGACTGTTTTCCCAATGCCAGCCACTCCCTTTGTCATCTCTGTTCTGATTGGTGAGGCTTTAAAGATGTCTTCTTGTCTGATGCTTGTTTCTGGTCTGGCTGGTTTCCTGGATGCTGTTTCAATCTGTCTGACCTCATGTTCATCATTGACCTCTCCAGTCCCTCCCTCTGTGATGTAGAGCTCTGTGTAGATCTGATTCAGAAGGGTTGGGTTTCCTGCTTTAGAGATCCCCTCAAACACACACTGGAACTTCTTCTTCAGAGTAGATTTAAGTTTACGTTGACAAACTGGAACAACATGTCCTGAATGAACAAACAAGAAACAACATTAGTGACTGATTCAACAGAAAACTATATGAATGACACAATCAAAGTAAAACCATGGAGCCAAACATCAGATCCATGTTGGACACACTGACAATCCATTGGTCTAAAAAGTGCAGCATGGACATTATTGTCAACACAACAGATGTCAAAGTAGTTGTTGTCCATGTACAGACCATAAATATGGAGTCCAGGTGTGTTTGATGCTGCTGGGCAGACTGAGCACTGGGAACCTCTGAGCTCTCCTGGTCCACTCTGTGGAGGAATCATGAAGAATTAGCTCACATTATGTTTGCAGCATCTGTGAGCGTTTTATGCTTTGTACACAAACAGCAGCTGCTTTTATGTTCTGTGGTGACTGTCCTGATTAAAGCAAACACTACTGTGCTGTGACATTCTCAATGAGAGAAAACAAGCAATCAGTTCTGTACCTCATGACCTAGAGTCATCACAACAAGTCCACCTTTTAAATGATGAGTTTTAAGGACTCACACTGGGTTTGACAGAAGTCTCACCTCTGCTACAGGACACTAACACAAACACTGGAACTGGATAGGTGCTGAGTTACAGGGAGTTTTAGTTCTGATCTGAATGACACATATAAGAACATAAGAAGTGCTTTTCTTGAAAAGAGAAACATCAACTTTGCCACTAAAGCCTGTGTTTCAGTCTGATCATGTTCATATACTGTGTCATTCATGAAGCTCTGGAGACAAAAACACAATCACTTCATCTTTCATAGAAGACCAGTTATACAGGACAGCTGTCTGATACATTTTAAACTCAGCTGCCGCTCACTTCTTTGCAGCAGAGGGAGGCTGTCCTTTGAAATGAATGAGGCCAAGCTTTGAGCTGTCACTCTTCATGGACACACACCTGGGCTCAGGTCCATGTTCAGGTCCAGGTCCAGCAGAGTCTGGTGTGTGCTGCTGCTCTGGCCTTCAACAACAACACACACAGAGCTTTGAGTGTGAATAATGATGGTGCAGTGATGTGAGTGCTGAGCTCTGACATGGAGAAGAGTCATGGACAGTTAGAGATCCTCATCTCACCTCTGAGCTTTGGTCTGGATCTCATGGTCCCCACACAGACTGCTTTTGGGGGGAGGGCTCCCTCCTCTCTGTCCTCACACTGATTCATGATGCTGAATTCACATCCACATCAGCTCACACACACTTTCTACCTTCATCTGCAGAGAAAATCATTCATCTGCACATCAGCTGAAATCATCCTCTCCATCATTTGTTCTGTAGAAATATCAGCTGCTCCTCCTGCTCTGAGAAGGAGGCCCATAAGTCCATGTCTGTTACAGACCATATCCTGTTATTTCACTATAGTTCAATATTGTCTGAAAAGTTCATCAGGACTTTAACATTTTCACTGATCTGCCTTTTAGACCCGTCACAATTTTTTCCTCACACACACGCAGACACTGACATGAACTGTTGTTGCTCCTTGTATTTGGTGAAGCTGAAGACAAATTCCCACCCCAGTGAACAATAAAGATATATATTCACATTCATGTTCAAGACGTGTCCAGTGTGCAGATCCTAATGGGATACGGGTAAACTGTTAGTTTGCTGCAGTGTGTAGAAATGTTGTTCTGCATCTCTGACACTATTTTCTATCTGATGATCAGAGAAATCTCACACTGTGATCTGATGAATCTGATATTACGTTATTTTTCTTTCACATAATCCAAGTGGATTGAATAATGATAATCATCACATTAGGGGGCAAATTGCTGAACTGGATCAAATCCTCATTAATGTCCTTGTGCACGTTTCCCTTCACAGTTGTCACCATGGTAATGAGTGGAGTGGGGTGTGTGGCTGTAATTTAAGTGGTTCACACGTTCTCGCTCCCAAACACAGCCAGAGTATCTGCTGTTCTTTGTTTACCCGTTTTTCCCTTGATATTTGTTTCCAAACAGAAATGCAACATGAAATTATTGTGAGTGGAGCCACTCTTTACCAGAATTACTGCCTGAAAGGCCGAAGAGAGAACGGCTGTTCTCACTGAAAGACCTTCACTTATGTATGAAAATGAACACTGCTTGATGTACTGATTCAGAGGTAAATGTGCTCCTACAGACATGTTATACAACAGCTTTGCTGAATGTGTTCTTATTTGTGTTTTTGAGTGTTACTGGTGAGTGAAGAGTAATAAAATGTTTGAATCTTGAGTAAAACTATTTGTTTGCAGTGAGTTTCATCCACAAATGTCTGCATGTATGATGAAAAGATCAAATTTCCACAGATAGTTGATGTGTCAGTGATCTCACGCTGGGCAGGATACCAGAAGGACAGCAGAAGAATATTTCAAAATAAATGTTAGTGATCACAGCACAGCCACACACCCCACACCTGGGACTCTAAGAGAGACTCACGTAGATCCCTATAAATCAGCATAATGGCCGTTCCAGGCAGATACTTTCTGTGGTTACTTTTGGTTCAGGCTCAGAGAGTGTTTAAAATGATTCATGTAAAAATGTTATTAGTCATGTTTATTTGAAAAGTGAAAGGAAGTGTGGACTGGTGATGAGTGCAAAGTTAGCACAGCACATAGAGCCACAATAGCCACATAAATATGTTGGGTTGAAATAAACAGCACTTATCCTTTAAACCTCCATCACAGTCTGTGCCAGTCTTGTATCTCACCTCTTATTATACAAACAATCAGTTGGCCTCATTCTATTGATCACCTCTCTGAGGGGCTACTGCTTTGTTTTTCCTCCACACACACCCTCCACAGTGTATTCTCTCAAATCAGGAAATGTAAACTGTGTAACTAGAAAGCAACTGTGTGTGAGGGTTACCAGTCCACTGCTTTACATGATGACAATAAAAAGAAATAACTTACTGAATGAACTTATTTCTTCAATATGACAGATGATGCTTGAAAAATATACAGTTGTAGGAATCAAAGGAAAAAGAAGCTTTTACAAAAACAAGGTTCATGATGCATTTTCACTTTGCACTCATCAAACACACATTCTGAATGACTACATGAATACACACAAATATAACTTTTATGTGTGTGTACAGGTCTAGATGTTTTGTTTTTTTTTTTTTTTGTATTCTTTGACAGATGCACAGGTACTGACATTAGGTCTGAGATGCTAAGAGAGAGAGAGAGGTTAGGGTGAGGGAATATTATGCTGAAGTGTCCTCACAAAGACATAAGTACCAGTATATGTGTGTGTGTGTGTGTTTGTCCTTTGATGCCTTTGATGTATCAACATTCTACAGTCTGATGTCACAGGCTGCAGTAAGTGGACACACAGCCAGAGACAAGTTCAGAAGTCAAACAGGAGCAGAAACAGTTGGACTGGACAGGACTTGCTCATGATTTGGGAAGAAAAGAAGCACTCAGATATTTCTGCACAATTATTGACAAGGAAGGGGAGGAGCTACTGCTGTTACAAGGACAAGAGAAACTACAGGAAAGTCAGATCACCTCCAAGGTTTTCAGTAAGTCAATACCTGTAAGTTGTTCATGTCAGTGTTTAGTTCATTTAGTGAAATGTTTTTGGTCAGATGATTTGTTTTTAACTTGATGTGATATTTAAGCACACAAGATCACGATATTCAGCCCAAAAATGTTTGGGCACACACACAAAAAAGTAGCTGTTTTAAATATTTCCATCTTACATCTTACTCAATGTTGGACAGGAATGGATCTATAAGTGATCAGACTCAGTAACAGCCTTTATCAGATGATGGATAGTCAGAGAATTCTCGTCTTGGTGTGGATTTGTAGAGAAATCCAGATGGTTATTGTCCCGCTTAAACATTGGATTTGTTGGTGGCGTTTTAGCATGTATAAGAGGCGTTTATTTGGATTTGTGTTGCTTACGGCCATACCACCTAGGCACGCCCGATCGCCTGATCTCGGAAGATAAGTAGAGTAGGGCCTGGTTATCAAAGTGGATGGGGACACCACCTGGGAATACTAGAATTGCTGTAAGGCTTTATCTCCATTTGTGATTCAGAATAAACAAAAACATCATCCCTAAGCTAATTGTGGTTCATCAGACAGATGGGGTTGAGTTGCTAAGTGGCAACAATTGATAAGCTGGCTTACAAAATGGGACACCACGACAAGTGACAGTGTTGTACTGATGTGGATTTTTCAGGCCAGGCGATGAGACCCAGTCAACTGCCAGTTGAAGTTGGGTCCAGTCGTCCCGACTAGTCCCACACCTGTGATCTTATCTCTTAAGTTTTGTCTTCGAAAAAAATCTAAGTATTTCAAAAATCTTCTTCAGAGAAAATGCACAGAGTCAATCAGGTGCAGGAGATCAGAGAGACTGAGTCAGAAAGCTTTATTCTACTATGACACACATAGTCTACAAGCATGGGGAGAGTCCTGCAGGAGCATCTGAGAAATCTCCAAAGATACATCATATTATATACCTGGGGTTGTACCCATCCCAAGGACACGACAGGTGATGAATTGGCATCTCTTTTTCATTTTTCCCTTTGTTGTCTGGTTGGTGCATTATTTTTGCCAGCCTCAAATTCTACGTCAAATTTGTCTTTTTTCCTAGAATTTGGCTGGCTTGCTCTCTCGGTGTCATTGCTTATCTGATGTATCATTTTAACATGCTTCACACCCATTTTATTTTTAATGGTATCTGAATTTCTGTTGTTTTGTTTTAAAAACTTTTGAGACTACCTCAAAATTAGCAACAGATATGACAGAAATGAGTGTGACATAAGTACAGCATACATTCACGAGGACATACACAGATGAGTAAAAAAATTAGAAGGAGTCACAAGGGGAGCAACAGGAGCATGGTCATCTGTATATGGGAACAGTAGTGAAACAATATACGGGACAGAGGGACCTTTGAGGTTTGATGTGTGGTGTCAAGGACAACCACAGGTGCAAGATAGGCTGTGCTCTGATGGAGAGCTTCCTGAGAGAGACAGAGGTAGTGGGAGGCGTGCATGCGCTGCAGCGGCGATGTGTGTGTGTGTGTAGGAGATAGTGGAGCTGTGTCAGTGTGTGAGGGATAGACTTGGGAGGGGTGGGTGAGATACAGAAGCAAACAGAGCTTAAAGTCTAGGATAAGCAGAACACAAAAAACAGAACACAATAGGATTTGCACGCTTAGAAAAAATATACAAACATATTGCACAAAATCTGACACTACAGAAACACTGTAAAGAGCCATTTAGCTGAACAACTGTCATATAATTATAGTCTTTCTGGGCAGTGAGCGACAGAAATGATGGATGAATGACTTTTTTACTGAAATGATCTGCAGTACAATCCTCAGTGAAGTTACCAAACTCCCCAAACTCAGGTTGGAAACAGCTGGAATATTTGTCAAGTCTCAGTCTATGATGAACCTGTCAAACAGCCTGCAAACCTGTGCAAACTCTTCACTTTATAGAAATTAATTTTCATTTGTCACTGTCTTGTCATTTTCTGGGCTTCATGTTGGTTTGAGTTAGTTCAGATTCAAATAGTTGACTGTCCTCTGATTCCCACTGGTGATGTTACTGTCTCATATCAACTCTCCTCAGTGTTCAGTTACTCTTTGAATGTTTTTACAGCATAAGGATGAAATAGTCATTATCATCCTTTATTAAAATCATTAGGTTCAACTCTTAATCATCATGTCACAGTTCTCTGTTTTCTTCAGAGGAAAGTCTGGTCTCTGTATTCGGGGGTGGGCAAGCTGTTCCACAAAGGCACGGTGTGGCTGCCAGGTTTTTGTTCCAATTAAGCAGCAGCACCAGACTCTGACTCTCATTTAATCAACTGATCTCACTCTTCAGACAGTTGATTGGTCCGACTATGTTAACTCTTCATTGGTTGGAACAAAAACCTGCAGCCACGCTTGCCCTTTGTGGAACAGTTTTGCCCACCCCTGTGTCTATCCTGATAATTCTCTGTCTGACCCTTTTGACAGACAGTTTGCTTTATAATGGAAGTGTTATAGGTCTCAGGCTGAGAACCCATAAACAGATATAAGGTTCCTGTAGAGAAACATGAGAGAAGAAGAACAGACGACAGATACTTCAGTTCAATGCCGCTTTGCTCTGTTGAATTTATTTGCCAACATGCAAAATTCTCACTGTATTGTCTTTTTTTTCATCTTTATGACTTTATCCATACAAAAATTCACAATATCAAAATAAAACAAAAAGTACCTAACCTCGGTTACAATCCTCTTTTTCCTCTACTTTAAAGTAAATCCTTACAGTCTTCCTTACAATAATGGAAAACTACTGTTAATGTGTCTTTATTCAAGCATTGCCAAGAAGCCATAATTAACCCCTACAGCTCACATTCAAGTGTTTTCTTCACAGAAATAATACACCCAAATTAAAAATCACGAATAAAAAAATTATTTTGTATACACTATAGAGAATAAGGCACCCTTATAATAAAGTGAATTTATAATTCCTGATTTACTGACCTCCAACCCCCCCACCACGTGGCGTAACCCTTTATGACGTCATTCTCAATCCCGCCCATCGGCTCCCCCACCCCTGTGACATCACTTCCTAGACCCTCCCACTGTATCCCCACCCTTTTCTGACATCACTTCCTTCATCCTACCCCCCTTCATTGTTTTCATGCCTTCAAGACAACATGAAATAAATATAAATAAATTGAGGATGTTTGATGTGAACATTTGAATTAATGCTTGATGTGAACATTAGTTTAGCTCCTTCTCCTTGTGCTGTGGTCACATGGAAGAAGTGCTAAGTAACAGAGTTTTCAGACTCAAAGGGTCAATATGCAATGTTGTAGACTCTAAGGCGTCTCATTGCGAGGCAATTGTTGATCCCGAGCTTCTCACAAGATGAGAAATATGTCTCCTTCCTCCGACTGCTATTTCGCCCCCCCAATTTGCTTCCCGACGCTTACTATCCCTTGGAAACTTCCTCCCACATCATCTTACCTCCAACAATTTTCTGCAGGAAATATAAATATATAAAATAGGCGTTTTGCCTGAGTTCTGAAATATAAAGTTGCAAAATAAAATAAGGTAGAGGAGGCGACATAAGGTCCTTTCCGTTCTTCCATGGTCACGCCTTACTCTCTGCAGAATGTCACAGAGGTTCTGATCTGCCAGAAAGTATCACGCTTTTAACACGGGTGGAGTCTCAGACGCTTTTTATTGTAGACGGACAGTCGTGCCAAAATCTCGCCCCCGGGCTGTCTCGGGCCCTCAAGACACCGCAGACGTGATCTCGATCCCTAAATCA